>LQRL01003243.1:4884-22578 GCA_001703475.1 Hydroides elegans
CCTCTTATTGCATTATGGCAATAGAGTGATAATAATGTAGACGACCCTTTTGTCAGTTCAAATTCTGGGAAAAAAACAATGTACGGACATGTTTTATGCTTTTCATGCTACTTTGTTTGAATTCCGCTAATATATTTTGGCAAATGTGTTGCTTTGTTTTGGTCATATGCACATGTAATATAAGCAGATCAATTGTCTAATTTCTTGATTTTTGTCTAAATACTGAGGATAAATTCAATTGTACCTAGAAGTATTAATTAATCTAGCTTATCGGGAACGTGTTTAGATATGTAGATTAAGTCCTGTTTATAGGTTCGTTACATGTTAGTCCTAATTTTCTGGGCCATATACAAAAGCTTATTGTTGTTATTGTGTTGTTCGCAACCATTTATACTAGTATGATAATGTCCTAATTAGAATGCATTGTACGTTATATAATCGGGATGAATGTGTTTAGACACACATAATTATGTAGTTGTTTGCTTTTTTTCAGCAGCGTTGTTCTAGTCATAGAGTAAAAAGTCCACATAATTCCACAGAATTTGTAAATAAAACAAATATTGTATTTCTATGTGGTAAAGGTCGGAGTTAGAAAATAATTGATCCCCATTTGAAAAAAACATTCCATTTACATGTGCTCTATCGCATAGTCTGATTAGAGGGAAGATGAGATGATTTCTACTTGCGATAAATGTGATGCGAAATGTCAACGAAATGTTTTTCGATCGTGTTACATGGTTGGCCTATTTCCTATATGAATTAAACTTTATGATATACATATAATGATATTGGCAAATAGAAAAACTCGATAAACAGAAATGTTTACGTGTTCCTATAATATTAATTTGAGGGTTGAGATTGTGTTATAAACGATTCATGCAAAAGTTGTAAAATTGTGTTCATAGCTGAAAAATATTTTTGTTCTAATTGCGTTAAATTATGTTATAAAGGATGTGCTTGATTATCCATAAATGTTATCATTTTTAGTGCTGCCGCTTTTGTTTTCCAATAAACCTTGTTTCAAATAAACTGCATTCGAAATTACATGTAACTGAGTGGTTTGATTTCGTCGACCGGACTACAACTCGAATGATGCTTAAAATGAAAATGAAAAAACAACTCGAATGATGCTTAAAATGGAAATAAAAATAAGTTTAATGTCGTGTCTTTATTTTCTACAAAAGTAATATTATTGTATGTACACCACAAGCATATGTATAATGATTTACTTATAAACTACATTGTGTGTATTTACAATTTCTTGCACATTACATATGAATAACAGAACAATCATAGCACAGACCAACATGTAAACACCTATATGATAAATTCAACTTGATATTTGAAAAAAAAAACTAAGCTGTTGACATACATATCAACCAACCTGATTTAATAATTATTCGTATAAAACAATCCATGAATCATTTCATGTTGTGACGTGAATGATAAGACAATCTCCACCTAAGTATATATCTTTGCTTAAACAGATATGAGGCATAGCTAATCAAGAATTTTAAAGAAAATATTTATGCCCTGAAACTAATTATATTCCCTCTCCCTTTATCTGAGAACTCCCCGGTCTGCCGATCCAGTATTTGTTAAGAACAAAAGTTGCCTAATGAATACAAGACAAGAACAAGCCTGTATCAAATGCTTTTATACTAATTAAATTGTTTCTTTTTATGATAAAATAGACCCTCGCGATTCGCTAATCCTGTTGTGTGTATCCATTCAAATGACATTATATACATGTATCAAAATCCCAAAGTGAGATAAAAGGGTTGTTCCTAAAAACATTACAATAACCGATCTAATGCATTTCGTTCAAATACGACGTTCTATAACGCACATTTCCCTTTGCTTCAAGACAGATCGTGATGACGATTTAAATTATTTACTGTGCGATTCACAAAATTAAACATCACCAGGTTGAACATGAGATCAATGCTTCTCGAGATTGAAGTTCCGATATTTTCAGACCACGCTTTCCATAATCTGTTTTACAGATCCTTGGATTCATATTGGCTAGAATTTATTGGACATCATCGCCACGAATTCTGGAAAAGTAATTAATAATTTTTAGATTATTTATTGAAATGATAATGCATTTTATAAATTCTTAATATATACAGAACTTAGCTCAATTATAAACATGAATCCATAGGCTTGTAAAAGCATTTGAATAGGTTTCGTTCAGGTATTCAATGTTATAGTATTATATGATGGATCCTCTGATAATTAATAAATAAAATGTCATACATAAACTATATTTTTTGTTTAGGCCGTAAGTTAGAAATATGATTTCATCTTTAACCATATTTTACGATGATATTAAACACTCAAATCATTTACAAAGATATAAGTATGAAAATGGTCAAACCAGATGTCTGCAACCCTCCCCCCCAGGCAATACCAAGGAATCAGGACACAATTTAAACGACTTTGTTTTTGTCAATAAGAATAGATTGTAATTGTAAAAATCAAAGTAAGAAAAAAATATGTATTTATATACCTCCATAATTGACGAGTCCTTGCCCGCTTAAATTTTAATTACTTGTACATTTTTATGTGAAATACTTAGATTAAAATATATACAATACCGTTATTACTAATGAGTGCATCTCCAACAACATGTATACATGTGTCGCACCAATGAAACTAGATTTGTTATCAAATATAACAACTTGCTCAATGGATAAACGAAAAGAAACTATTCAATACCTTCATAATTGATGAGTCCATCCCCGTCTATATCGGCTTCCTGTATCATTTCAGTCACTTCATCGTCGCTCAATTGTTCGCCCAAACTCAGCATCACCGCCCGTAGCTCCTCGCCCGAAATGTGCCCGTTGCCGTCCTTATCAAATACTGCGGAAATAAAATAAATTGATAATTAAGACCCAGGCGAGAGTTATTCCTGTATATGAAAAAGAAAGAAACCAACAATAACGCATGTTTATTTTTGATGACGCGTAACATTAAAAATAAATAAAAAGATAAAATAATAAAAAAGATTATCCTCGAAAAAACGTTATTCCAATATCTACAGCGCGAAGGCTACATTTTGATAACGTCGCGTTGAGTGTGAATGGATTTTTTAAATGATTACCTCTAAATGCTTGTTTCAGTTCTTCGTCATTATCTGCGCCCTCCATCTTTCGCGCCATCATTACTAAGAATTCAGGAAAATCAATGATTCCATTTCCTGAAGAATGAAAGAGAATAAGTGAAATGTATATGGTAGTTGAATGAATAGTGCGACAAATAAAGTGTATGAAGTAAAAATGAAGAAAAGTAACCCTTATGAGATATAGAACTAAAAAAACGCGTCTAGCTTTTTAAATATCCATTGCTTTTTTTTAACAGTTTCCCTCTAGAAAAACAAAGTTTAACACGTGTGTTAGGAGAAAATGCCCGTAAAAGTCTTCTATATACCCAGGACCTAATAAGGGCTCGAATTAATTATTCAAAGTTGAAAGCATAAGATTGTTGTTTCAATTGTGCTTGGAAACGCAGCGTTTTCGTGCCAGCTTTTTGAAACGCAACCTGCTTATTTGAGTTTCTTCATGAGGCCGCGTTCACCCGCTCCAAAAATAGCTCAAAATTCAAGTTATGAGCTTCAAAGTAAAAGCAGCTTTTGGTATAAAAACAGAGTAGTTTATACTTTTTGTTGAGCCGAAAAGTGCATAAGATTTTACGCTTGTATTTCGAGTGAACGCTGCTTAATTAATACATTGGAAAGTAATTGAATATCACAAATGTAACGACGATCTACTCCTACCATCAGCATCGACTTCATTGATCATATCCTGCAATTCCGTTTCCGTTGGGTTTTGTCCCAATGACCGCATCACTGTTCCCAGTTCTTTGATTGTTATCGAACCATCCCCGTCTTTGTCGAACAGCGAAAACGCTTCTTTGAATTCTGTTTTTCAATATAAAAGTAGGATCCATTAAACATATTAACAAGCAAAGCAGTTACATGAGATGTTTTGAAGGGCACCCCACGACACATTTTTCAAAAAGTTGTTAAAGCACATTCAAGCATTTTTGCTAGGAGGAGAAACAACGAAATACTCCTTTTTGAACATAAATATTTTGCAAAAAGGTGTTCCTTTTTTCCAAGCCAGCTGAGCTGTTCCTCCTTTTCTAGCCAGCTTGGAGCAGAAAAGTGACGGCTTTTGAAAAAATCTAATTGTTATATATAACCAAATTTCCTATCGAGATAAACAAATAACAGAATATAAGACAATTGCAATCAATTAAAATTAATTTGCAATGAATTATTCTCATAAATTATTGAAAAAAAAAGGAAATTATCAAAAAAAGGTGTTCCTCAAAATGCAACAATCTGCAAGCTAGAATGAATTTCTTCAAAATCTCCAAGCCAGCTGAGATTTGCTGGGGAACACCTTTTGTGAGGAATAGCTCGTGGGGTACTCTTCATGTTTATGAAAAGGCAATTTTGGGTTCGGTAAACAAATTATTTTTATCATAGAGACTCATACAGTTTGAATTAATAAAAAAAATAATTGGACATTTATCCTACATTTTGTATGTCATAATGACCTTCGTTTGTTAGGTTAAGTATTCATAAAAAGTATGCTTGTTGCATCAAATCGATAGACTTAGGCCGCGTTCAGGCAAACGAACTATCTCGGAAAAAACATGAAAACCGAAAACAGAAATTTATCCCCTCTGTTCAAGCAAAGATTAGGCCATTTCATAAAATGTTCAATTTTATAAAATACACCTACATACCTGCTATTTGGTCTTCGCTAAGTTTGCTTGCAGCTTCCATTTTCTTAATAAAACAATCAAGTTATTCCATTCAACCGTCGATTTAAGATCATGTTAACAACTCATTTTTTTTTTAAATAAAAAAATAAAAGTCATTTATTTGATCAAAACACCGTCACTTTTTTTACAATTCAAAATGAGAGATTTGATTTTAACCAAAATCATATCTAACATGTCTTGTCCAAATGATATAGTAGAAATGATTTATTTTCATTTGTTTAATCTTTATACAGCATCTACACTTCTTTATTTTTTATTCAATCAATAAATAAAATTGTTAGAACCAAAAAATGTAAAATATCAACTTACCTTTACTATGTTTACGCACTTATTTATATATGAACACAATTGGTGAGTTTATCACAAATATCCAGTATGTTCTATTCTGTTTTACTCTACGTGACAATATGAATAACTTTATATTTATATGAAAAGGCAGAATTTCTGTCCTTGATAAAATCCCTTTCTCTTTTTTTCTGTTATCCACTTACAGACCGCTCGACCATTAGCTTTGTCTTTATTGAGCTTGGCTTTCCGAACGATAGTTCATGTGCGTTGGATTATCTCAAGTCGATTAACTATAGCAAAAGTTATCATAATATAATAATGATAATCTTGTTGACTAATGAAGGTAAAATACTCGAAATCTGAAGAACAGGATAAAAGGGCATCCCACGACACCTTTTTTAAAGGGCACCTAAAACAAATAACTATGAACGCCAACAAAATACTTGCTTTTGATTATTAACATTTTGCAAAATGGTGTTTTGGTTTTCCAAGCCAGCTGGGCTGTTTCTCCTATTCTGTCCAGCTTCGAACTGGAAAGGAACACCTTGTGCGAAAATTGAAATGTTAAATATAACGAAATTACCTACCTTATCACTACTTATTGCAAAAAAAAATAATTATTATCAAAAAGGTGTTCCTCAAACTGCTTGAATATCCGAACTAATTTCTCAAAATGTCCAAGCCAGCTGAAATTTGATGGGGAACAGCTTTTTTGGGAACAGCTGCTCGTGAGGTGCTCTTCAGGATAGATACGTTAGGAATCTCATTCTGTCGTATGGTGATTTAAACAAATATTTGTACTCACAAGGATGTTTCGTTAAATTCTATGAGCATAACCTCAATTTTCATAGTCAGCTATTCATTGTATTACAGTTTATAAATATATGAGATCGGTACATAATTAATAAAATATGGGATGATTATGAGTATATACTTTGAGAAATACTTAGAATGTTCAGTGGCACTGAGATATTGAGGTTATGTATCTTATTTTTATTTTTATTTACTTTACTTTACTAACACCAGTCTACAGCATACAGGTGAATTTGCGAAATGCGCTCAAAGTATAGATTTAATATCATATTGATCATACCTATATCAAATAAATGACGTTTTTGAAACTGGAATAAAATTCAACCTGCCAAGTCATGCAAGCAGTTTCTTCTCATTTTTTAACTGACAAAAACGGGACAATTCTAGTTTTGAAATTACTAAATAACTATTCGTTGAAAACAAATAAATGTTGATTTTGTGACGAATAGCTTGTGTTGTGTTCACCAGTTATGTTAATCATTGTTTATTTTTCACTATAAACTATGTCAATGGAAATAAAAGGGGCTGCCTTTTTTATAAACAATAAACAGGGTATGCCCCGCCACTAAAAAAATAATAAAAATGACTAAACACATTTGGAGTCCAAAATCTGCTTTGTTTTGTAGATATACATCGTTTGCATATAGTAATTAGATACACATGCTTTTTTATAGATATACATTCTATTCACATATTAAAAATTAGTTATATGAATTATTGTTGTAACATTTTAGTTTAACACTATATGAAAGATTGTTATGTTAAGCCTGTCAATTGTGAAACAAAAATGTAGGTTCGATATCAAAGCAACTATTGATTATTGATTGACAAGCTTTTAATAAGATAACAGAATCACACTATTTCGAATATTAATCATCAAACATATGAAGCACGCTTAAAGTTCGTTTTTGAAAATATCATAATATGTTGTGTTGGTAAATTGGCATTTTGTGTACCTCTATTCGTATATGGCTGATTGATAACTAGACACACATCATGAGAACTTACGTAAGTTGCGTAACTGTTTATGTGTAAACACACATTTTCATCCCCCTTCCATGTCCGGGATGTCTTGCCGAGTGAGATGAGACAGCATAAATGTTTTTTTTTTAAAATTGTTTTGCAAACATATTCACACACGCTTGACTGGATGATAGAAAAATAGTTTTCGACCAATTTGCAAACGCACACATATTTTGTTAAGAGTTAATTTACACATGAAGCTTAATTGTGCAAAGCTAAAGAATAATAATCTCGATGAAATAAATTTGTTATCATTATTGGTTAATATCATAATTATAACTCTAGCGGATTTTAAATTACTTGAAATAAATATGTTAAACATGTTCTGCATTAAAGTCTTTTCATGAAACAATTCACCGAATGTTAATGTTTGACGGATGGGAGTTTTGATACAATATAGACTCTATAAGGTAACTCAATCGTGTAGGCTAGTTCCTGCTTGTTTTTGCATATTCAATAATGTTCCAATCTTACTTCAGATGGTAAATAATAGTCCACACCATCAAATCCGTCCTCTGCTGCAATTTTGCCATTTTCAAATCCGACGATAATAAGAGAACATCCATATCCTGCAGTCACAACGTTCCCTTTGCTAAGTTTTCTTCCGTTCGCATCTAAAATATAAAATAAAGTTAGTATGTATTATGTGAACACATTTTGAATTGTTCTCTTTAGTAAACCTTAATCAAATACGATGATATATAATGATATAACGTCAAAAAAGAACACCAACACTTAAATACATCAATCATTTACTTAAAACGCATGCCAAACAATAGTTGTGTTTATTTTAAGCGTCTTAATATTGAGTCAGTTATAAAAAAACGTTGGGCTCTTTGGCTAAGATCTAGGAGCTAGTTTTGCCTCTACGCTTTGACCTTAAAATGTCGATGACACTGTCACTGACATCAATTCAACATTAACGATTTGCTGAATGTAAAGTTTTGATGTGGTATATGGATACGAAATTCAGATATTTACCAGTATAACTCTTTTTGTTCCGTTGTTCACATGAAAATCGATTTGGTTTACAATCCACTTTCTTCTTGGAGGTGAGATATCTATATATTTGCAGCTGTTCATCACTGGTGAGAATGTTTGTTGGACAAACATTGTCAGAAAAGACTTCAGGTGACATGATAGGAAATCGAATGGCCTCTCGGATCGAAGATGTTTCTGTTACCCTTTTCTTTCCCCAGAAAAAGACGTATCTGAATAAATCATATTCAGGCAACCTTAGATAATCGCTCTTCAACACAGACATGAGTGTATCTCGGGACATTTCCGAAAATCCATCTGAGCTGAAGGCCTCCTTCGTTTGGGCCTCAATCACTTCCATACATCTATTTTCCAGCTCTTTTTCGTTGAAAAACCTACTGTGCTCGAGGATAGAACATGCGTTAGTTGCATTCAATTCCTTATTGAGGAATTTGATGCAGATTTCCTCTAATGATTTAAGCTGGTACTTCTTTGATGCATGCAATACATGCATCACGTTGCCTCCGCTTAACGATGGCTTTTCCGTGTAAATGAACCTTGAACATATAATTTCACAAAATCATTCTATGTACGGACACAAGATGAGCCAAAGTATTGATCTAGCTAAATCTCAAGTAATATAAGTGAGAAACCGGATTTTCTATACAAACCTAAAACATATTAAGTGTTTAGGCATGATAGCCCTTAATCGATACCTTTAAATAACATACACTGATGCGTTTTTACACCAAAAAAGTGTTTATATTGTAAAAAATACAATAATTTAGAAAACGTGCACTTATTTGTTACCTCAGCATTTCTCTGAATGACTCGGGCTCAACATCCTGCACAATCACATCACCGGTTTCAGGCAGCTCTCCACAAAACATCGACCAAAACACCGGTGAAGCTGATATCAGCATGTACTTGTGTGCCTTTATTGTTTGTGGCCATCCTGATTTGGAAAATATGATATAAATACAATCTACCTTAATCCTGTAATATTCAGTTACAATTCGCTTTATGCCGCACATTTCTAGGTTGTTTGGGTAAACAAAAGGGATAAACAGCTATGATGATTTTGATGTCAAACACAAAGGTTGTATCTCACGATTTTTGTTATGAAGTGACGCCCTAAGCCTTGCAATTTGAAACAAAACAAATCCCAAATATTTACTCATATTATCCTGAATAAGCTAATATCTGCTGTTCAAGGATGCTATTAGGCATCTGTAAAAATAGTGGATTTGTTGAAAGCACCTATTTATTAATTTATTTAAGCAATTCTTATAAAGCGCATATATCGAAGCTGAAATTTGGTGGCGATAGAGCTTTAAGTGTCTGTGCATCGCGCCTGTGGAATTCGCTTCCAAGCTCCTTTATATATGTTATTGAAATCAACGTTTTCAAACGAAACAGGTTAAAACAATTATTTTCGATCTTAAATCTACAGTGATACATCAGTATTTGTAACAGTATTACCCTAGAATATATTTGGAAATTTACTTTGTTTGAACTCATTTATAAATTATTCTATTATGTACTATTTTATATGTCTTATATTTAAACGGGAATGCAACCCAACATATCTTAGGGTTGCTCATTTTCAAAGTGACGTGGGGTTGTTTCACAAACCAGGTTATTTGCTGTGGTAAATGTGTAACAGGTACCAGATATAACTTTTGTGATCTTTCCCCCATTTTCATGCTTAAATCATTATGTGGTTTTAATAATCCATTAGTTCAATTGTCTTTGAACAATGAAAGGCTATTTAAGATCTGGTGTATCTGATCAACAGGGAGTCGCATCTTAACGGATGAATAAGATAATTCACATAAACTATAAACTGGAAACCATATTTGTTGTCACAATGGCTGACCATTCAAATATAATTATTATGCTTGTAGGATATAGATTAATCAGTATGACATAAAAGTGATCCCTACAACTCTAGTATATTTAAATGCAATATATAGAGTTTTCGTCCAATGCGCAACTGCCATATTAAGATTGTATTATTAGTAAGAAATCTATTTAATTCTACTAATGAGTCGTTATCCTGGGTCGGACTAAGATATAGTTACCTTTGTTTAATGGTTGATTTTTGATTGGTTAGAAAAAAACATTTCGAACAGTATTCATTCTGTTTGCAATCAGGGAAGAGCTAAAACAAGAGTAAGTATTTACCTGAACAATTATTTTGATTCAAAGACAATGAAATTAATCATAGAACATACATCTGCAAATAAAGTTTAGTAATCTACCGTAGTAAATTATCAAAATGTCTGTTCTATGTGAGAAAACCATATAAAGCAATTATCTTATCTTGTGGTGATAGACCTGCTTGTTCTATGGGAGAAAACCATATAAAGCAATTATCTTATCTTGTGGTGATAGACCTGCTTTTTTATTTTGATGTTCTGACATACAGTTTTAGCTTATATATATCATCTCTGTTATTAAGATACAACCACGAACGGTGCTTGAACATTTGTTCGTTGCTAAAGAATATATTCCCCCTTTAAGCTGGCTTTCGTTAAAATATTGGTAATATTCTTGCATTTGATAAATTCAAAAAGATAATTGTACTGTTTCTTGACAATGAATTGAATTTTTTCTACCAATTACATCATTGGGCGATTTTGCAATTATACATGAGAAAGTTTTTTTATATATAATACGTCAATTCATTATTCAAAATAAAATCAACATTGATACAGCTGATTGAATCTGTTGCATTCAAATAACAATCAACTTTTGAATGAATCAAATTTTAATCTTCGTTTAATCCATCTGCTTATTGATTCATCTATTGAATAATTAATCGAACCACTAGATATGTAATT
This sequence comes from Hydroides elegans, assembly GCA_001703475.1. Lineage (NCBI taxonomy): Eukaryota > Metazoa > Annelida > Polychaeta > Sabellida > Serpulidae > Hydroides > Hydroides elegans. Next base: position 15,633 of record LQRL01003243.1, read on the forward strand.
GTGTTAAGTGCTTATATATCATATATGTTATAAATGAAATGTCAATATTTTTAAACACTGACCTTGGGTCGAGGCAGAAACTTGAAATGTAACATCCGTAGCTAATTCGTGATTTAGCATAACTTCATTCCTTTCAGTTAGACTCAAATTCAATTGCCACATATTATCATCTATTGTCATCTGTGTAGGTCTAGTAACTGATTCCCACTGATTTCGTGTGTAAATTTCATAATTACTAGCCATTTTGAGTCAAATGTTTTTAATTTACTCTTTTTGTTTTGAACTTTGCCTTTAAAGCACAGTATGATTAAAAGAGTAAATGATTTATCGAAAGAAATCTTAATCAAGTTATGCATAAACGTGTGACCTAACTTTCAATAAATAATAAATATTTCTTGTGTGTTAACATTCTTAAAATACTGTTTTTTCCTTAATCTGCAGTTATTTGATAAACCGCCCAGTTTTCGTTATGGTGTAATCCTTGGAATATGGCCATGATCAATAGCGCTCAAGATCATGGAATGATTGCTTATTTGTATAGTATAAGAGTGAACACGAAGAAAAATGTTTAGCTATAAAAGCTTTATTGTGTCGGTGCTATTATTTCTTTTAACTACCTGATCGGTTCAGTGGAGAGGGAATTACGGAATTATGGAACAATATTTTGCCCTTTCTGTGTTTGACTACAAAGTACATTTTAATTTTACATCATTAAATCTATATGCATTTGGTAAAATATAAAGGTGTATGTATCCTCTTTAAATTAATATATCATTTCGCTAGTATCAACTAGCAAGATTTTGAACTCGAGGATGAAGTTTACAAGTCAACCAAATCCGATTATACAATTATGAAACGATGCATCATTATGTATTTAGAGACTTAAGCTAACCATTTTCCGAGTGAACCGGTCTGGTTATTGATAGTGAAAAAAAAAACAAAATAAAATATTTTGTCAAGGAAACCTTATTTTATGTACTAAAAGATCAGATTTGAACATATTGTCTTATTGATGAACTTCAAATTTAAATTTCAAATATGAATATACAAATCACTTAAGAATTTCAATGGCATGGTTTCGTCAATGAAATATTCACAGTAGAATCATATCGATAATGATAAGACGTGTTTTATAGTGGGGTACTATTCGCAGAAAGATTCTTGTCGCCTATAAATTCCTAATTCTATATATTGTCTACATGTATTTCAAACTATTTAGTATTGTCTTGTATTGAGGCAATGTTCCACATGCTATAATAGAAACAAAGTCTAAGAAGTCTTACTCGTATTCTCATGATTGAATGTCGCTTTTAAAGTATTTATATGCCTTGCATTGGTCAAGTATTGATATCGTTCTATAATTGTATAATGGACCTAAACTCCCAAATGAGTTAAAGAATGTTGATATCAACGAAACTGTTACGATGCTAGGATTTCCTGTTGTATACTAATAGCTGATATATACATCTTTTATTTAGGACAATTTTAGATCTAATTAGAAAGTTGGATTAATTAATAACTTATATACAAACACAAAGTACAGTGGAATATTGTTCCATAATTCCGTAATTCCCTCAAAGTACAAGTAAATTTGTCAAGTCATATTTTGCACTTAAATAGTTTATATAGTTAATAAAGATATATGCTCTTAGTGTTAAAAGACATGGTTTGATTACCATTACAATGACCAATATGGACAATTACCGTTGTCGAAATAGAAAAAGATGTAAGGTAAAATTCTAACTAATATTCGCCCATAATAATGTGTCATACCTGCGTTGTTTCCAACAGAAATTGCACAGTTCTTATCGTTACTAGTATTTTATAATAATTATTTGACTAGATCAACTTAATTCTGGGATATAAATTCATCATTAATTCAGTAATACTACTTATTATTTCATGCAATATATGATGTTATAACAAATAATAAGCAGTTCTCAACAGGTGACTTCAAGCAGTCGGCCATCGTAATATTTACCAAATAAATGTCAAAATTATAATTGGCAACATGTGTTTAAATAATCCTCACACATTAACCTTTCATAATTCTAAAAAAAATATAATTTAACAAACTCAGTTCCTGTTTTGAACCTGAAGGGGACTCTTTATGGTGTTTAAGAACAGCATACTATTAAACAAGTACAGTACTGGGTTCAACTATTATAACATAGCTACAACAAATGATCAATTATGTTAATTAAATTTAAAAATAAAGATTTCCATAAACAAACAGAATCAACATGTGGTAAATTTTCAAAAGTACTATCGTAAAGTTTTAAGCCACGTTCATCCCAAATAGGTTTGTTTGGTTTGTATACCAATTTTATACCATATACCAAGTTTATAGCGCATAATTCAAACTAAGCATTAAATACAAATTTAACAGTGGTGATGAGAATCGCTCATATTTAGTAATGAGCTCTAAAAAGTTTTAAGTGTCACCAAATATTACATATTAAATAATATATTTGCAACTGTTATGATTTGTTTTGCTCGGATGATATCTTTTAACAATACAAATCACTGAACCTGGTTTCTTTATGGAAGATCATTTAATGAAGAACTCCTAGAAATCCCATACATTTATACTTCTTCAATGTTAAACACATGTGGATCCCTATGAAATAGAAATATAACATCAAACAATTGATCGAAAGTTAAGAATGACCTTTTTATTGAAATGTTAGTTTTAAATTATGTCTTAGGGATGAGTTTATACATTTAAGCTATCCTAAGTCGTTTTGAAAGCAATTACATTAACACTTGAATAAATAACCATCAGATGATGGTTCTAATTTATATACAATGGATCTTTGTCGTGATCACTTTCTTTCAAGTTTGGGCGGCAACAATTCATCTTATAATCTAGCATATATACATACGCATGAATAAGTTGAATATAAATAAACCGAAGATATGCATCATACCCATTAGTGAAAATAATGGATGAGTGAAGGAAACGTAAAACCTATTTTTGAAATGTTTTAATTTAGTATTTAGCCCCTTGAATCAATAAAATAATCCAAAACCAAATATCTGTCCAAAAACAATAATTTTATAAAAAGTGGTGCGACCTTTGTAGATAGGTGAGCTCAGTGTACTCATCTTGTTATCTAAAATATGAATATGAATAGCGGGAATATAAAAAAATGAAAATTTAAATATGTTACGATCATTTTGCATTTATGTTTCATTTTCAAGCCATGTTCTATGTATCTAAATATCTTCTTAAAGTCAACGTATTGAACTGAGAACGTCTTTGAACCTTATTATTTCCTTTATTTTCTTTGCATTTTGTTTTCAATTTTTCTGCAGTATATACAACTTCTACATCGCGAGCTTTTGCCAATTTTCGTACTAATGATTATATAATAAGCATATGAAATAAAAATAGAAATGTTTTTTAGGATTTTTTCTTGGTTTTGATGCATGGATTACCCGGTTCTCCCTTTTTCCTTGACATATCTTTAGTTTTTGGACCAATGTTTGACACTTTTCCCGAAGGAATTTGACCATTTCTGTCAGGTTCTCTCAAAATTAATTGGCTTAAGAGGGATGTCGACTTGGGTTCCAGGGTCGTCATTGTGCACCCCAGGAATTAATTTTCTAAATTTGCAGCAAACGAGCTATGTTCTAACCGAAAAACTTGAACTTTAACAAAACTTTCAAATGATTTCTTTAACATATTTGCTTGATTTGAATTAATCGCTATGCCACTTAGAAAACATTTCCTGGACTGTTGCTGACTTGATCGGAATATAAATCTACTCTAAATAAGCATTGTCGAATGTATAAAAAAATAAGCTGTTATTAGCCTTCTAATTCTTGAAGCTGGTACGTGGTTTTCGAAAATTCGTTTTACATCAAATTCAAAATCAATTAAAATCAAAGTTATATTATTTTGTTCTCTTCTCCTTATAAACTCTGTATATAAATTACACATGTAATATCTGCTTCTTTTTTACAACATATATTCACGACGTTCAAATTACAATTAGGAGCCTATCATTGAATAAATCAATCATTTAATTCATCAATCACATAATACCAGTCCAATTATATAGATAAAACACAATTATATGGTATCGTCATACCGCTTTATCTCCCTATTCAGCTTTCTATGGAACTGATCCCGATTTTGTGCTGTTTGATAACAACAATACTTTCAATGTGCTTTACCTAATGAGCCAGGAAAATGACATTTGTTCCCCATTCTCTGGAATGTTTGGGTGTTATCTGGTATCAAGGGTCTTTGACATTATACTACAAAGGGACTTGAAAGAAAGGCACTTTGGCATTAACGTCAGTTTCTACTAAAAATAACATCAAACTGTCGTAAAGCTGATTATCAATACAATAAACTGTAGTAAACGCCCGATTATAGCAGCGTATGATTGCATAAGAGTCTTTCATAGTTCTTGTATTACATGATTGATATATATTTCTACTTTAAATTGAAAATTTTAAAATTGAAAAACATATTAAAAATATCGAATCAGGAAATATACAAAAATATCCTGACTTGGATAATCTATCATTTGCAACATTCTTGCGACAAACATGGTAAATAATTTTCTTTGTTTTGCAAGATGGTCCGGAATAATCCGATAAATTAAAATGCATTTTGATTAAATCCAATCGGTATAAATGTAGAGCAGTTTTTGTATATTATAAAATTCCCTTTATAGAATTAACTTTAATTTGTATTTATTGTTTGAACAAGTGTAATGCTTTTTGTTATACAGGTCGATCGCCTTTCGGATCAGCAAGTAGAAGGTAAATGAATACTGATATAAATTGATTATAAATTATTATTTATTTTTAGATTTTATTTAAGAATCAATTTTATAGTTCAAAGAATGCTTATTTCTTAAGTAATTTAGTTGCATGTACATTATGATTATACAAAAGCTTGAATCTCAATTGTTATTCAAAAAACTTAAAGGCGTAGACTTGCCATTATTTACCATGTTACATAGATGCCTTTCTCATTTAATGGACACTTTTTACGAGTTTTTGACTTTGACTTTTGATATATCAGTCATTTGTATATCAATCTAAGTGATTTTTTGTCTCGGGGTAACTTCATTATTTGACTTTAAGTTGCTGATTACAAAACCATTCAATTCTTCAGAATTAGAATGTGCGGTTAAGTTAAAGCATTGCATTTGGGAAAAAATGGACTTTTTCCAAAAACGGACACTTCTCGTTATTTTACTGAAATAGGACTATAGAGTTAATATTTTGGTGTTTCATGTTTTTGAGAATAGCGGAAAGGATAAATTTAGTTTTATTTAGCTCTTATTTTTCACTACAGAATCTATAGAGTATAGACTAAATAACTTCAAACACAGCACATAACACATGGTCATTTATCTAGTCTTGTTTTGACTAGAACTAGTCTAGCGGTAAAAGGTTAATGATAGTGGAATCAATATTGATCTATCTAAATAACTGTTTCAAAACAATGTCCCTGAACATATTCATATTGGTTAAATAGCAGGGTGTCCGTTATATGAGTCAAATTGGAAGTGTCCATTAATTGAGAACGGCATCTATAAGCGTCTGACCAAATAGGAAGCTTGCTGTGTCTTAAAAAGCTAGACGTGTTTTAGTTGCAGTAAGAAATACATTTAGAACACGGTTTGCTTGGATCCAAAATCTCGAAAAAGCTTCCTATGTAGACAAGCCCTTTCGTTTCCATAATCTGAAAGATCAGTTTCTAACATGGATAAAATACTTCAGTTAACATTTACTAGACAATAAGATAATATTTAGTAATATAAGTCACCTAATTTATGGCTGCATTTGATTATATGTCAGAATTCAGAGATGTCTTTGCCATTTTTGACAAGAAGAATACGGGCATGATCTCAATATCTGATTTCACGCGCGCCATCGAAACTCTGGGACTCAAGGCTAATAAAGAGGATATATCAGCGATGTCGGTAGATATCGATGTTCATGGTATGTATTTAAAATAACACTTGCGATTAGACGTCTTTTTAACGCTTTCAATTGTTCATATTGGGTCGATTATAAAGTTGTTCTGACGTACGCTTTCGTCGCGGACATAGGAACAGCGTCGGTACCACGTTGTGACGAGCTCGGACGCAGGAATGGCGTTCTTCCAACGTTGGGATGCAAAGGGACCTTCGGAAAACCTTCTTCTTGATCCAATAGGAATGTCCTTTTGACGTCACATCCAATAGAGATGTCGCCCGAACAACCCTTACCCTTTTGAGATTGTTCAAATGTCATTACACATTTAAACGTATGATAGGAGATAAATTGGCGTCATTGAGTCACGTATCTAGAATATACATTGGGAGCTCATTGCTCTTTCTAAATAGAAATATGATTTTTTTTTCTTAAAAATAATACATTCATGTACATGTATGTCAAATTCAATAAATTGAATATAATGTATATCACATATTTCATAAAGCCACCAATAAGAGTGCATCTTGTGGAATTATATTCGCAACTCAGAATGAAGTATTTCTTAAAAGGCTATTTTTGCCATAATATTGATGTTTAAAAAAGAAGGATTTATTTTTGTAACTTGATATGCTTCTCCAATTATAAACAGGCACTGGAAATGTGACATTTAGTGATTTTCTCGAGGTGCTCGCTAGGAAAATCAAGGAGAGTGAAACCAAAGAACAAATGGTCCGCATATTCCGAAGTAAGATATTTATCAAATGGCGCCTTTTTATAATTCTCACTAGTTGTATTTATTATATTATATGCTTGCGTGAATCCATTTGAGCAAATTGATATACAGTGGCGCGGGGTCCTAACTTCTCGATTTCTCTAACGTTTAGCGTTTAGCGTTTAGCGTTTAAGGGCTGAGGTATGTACAGAACTCGAAAATGTTCACGGAGGTTCACCATGTTCACGGCGTTCATGCAATATATTATTACACACACGAACAAAGGCA
>LQRL01003249.1:10559-24768 GCA_001703475.1 Hydroides elegans
TGATGCCACTGTTAGATGGCTGTTGGATGCAACATAGTGGAATTTGCGGAGCAACAGTAATGCGATGACGATGTTTTATATGAAGCAATAGATTGTAAGCAGACAAAGGACACAATTTAAGGACAGTTGCTATGACTCAAAAAGCAAGCCAAAGAGGTCCAGGGATGATGAGTCAGTAAGCACTAAGCAACATGTCCTTTTTTTATATAGATAATGGGAGAAAATATAACTAGATTGACTCATGCTTGCATGCTTATTTGGTCATTGAAATCGATGCATATATTGTGTTATAACGTAAATTTTTATAATTAAGATATGCGGAAGAATATGGTTGAAACAACGCTAGAGCAGCCTTGTCTTTTTGAAACCAAATGTTCTTAATGCGAGTTGTTCATTTCATTTATGTCATTTAGGGTCAAATGGTCCCTCGTTTATTCAAAGTAGGTAAGGATGCCTTAACTTTCGCATTATTGTGAGTTTCTAAGTCAGGTTATCTAATATTTCAAAAGCAGCTTATTTAAGAACGAATTCGATAGGAAACTGAACAGATTGATTCTGTCCCTATAATACCCTCAAAAAGGAAACGCAGGGTTTTCTTATGTAATATATTTATTCCTCTTAAATACAACAAATCACTGTTTTACAATAATTTATCAGGTATACATAAACAATGAAAAGAAAAGGATTTCTTCAAATAAAACGATAAAAACTAAAACAGTATACAACGTATCTTGGTCTTTAGACAACAAAAGCAGTTTAACTAGAATCTTTATCTACACAAAATAGAATCTATATGAACAAAGATCACCTTAATGGAATGTACAAAACACGTGTCATGGTTACATTTTCATACCACATATCTTTGTGCCTATACAACTGTAAAATAAAGCTATTTTTACATGTATCTTTTTAAATAATTGCTAATTATAAGAATAACACACTAATTTCCAAGTGCATTGACGGAACTTTGAAAATTCTAAAAGCACAGCGTAAAGGGTAATATACAGTTATACAAACCGCAACTAAAATTCATTACATAAGATTTCTAGTTATTTGAACAAGATCGTCGACACTACACAACTGACTAGGGAGAAATATAAGTCACATATAACATATCAACATTAAACGAAACGAAACACGATAAACTTTTAACGTCAAACAAGATTAATTTAATACACATATAGTATAGTCATAAAATATGAAAATATGATTTGTTTATTTGTTTGAATTCACTTAAATAAGTTTAGTTATAAAGAATACACTAATCATAGAAAACTATTATTTGCTTTTGAAGCTAGTAGAAGTGCAGTAATGAACAAACATGATTGATAAAGCAAAACGATAATCTAATAAATAATAAAATAATCATTTTTAAAGCAATTATAAAGCATCATAAAAATCTAAGTAGTAAATATGTAACGCTATCTTTCAAAGGCACGCCATTTCTGCATTTGATGACTTTGGTTTCTAAGCAATCTTAATCACATATTATCGGACGTTATCATGCTTTATCCTGCCAAATGATATTATTGTGATTTTCTATACCAAAACAATGTAGCCTACAATAGTACATTTATTTTTGCTGTCTTACAAAGACTAATGATGCTTTAAAACAAAATTGCTTTGAAAGTTAACAATACCCTATTGTGAAACGAATTAATAAAAAAAATAAAAATACACATGCGAATATTGTTTATCAAATACATGTAGTAGAATGCTTTAAAATATAAAATTATTTGGTTGATAGAATCGATAAAATGCCATGAGAATGCTAAGGATCAAAACAGTAGATATGTGAATCTAATTGCGTAGTTTTCGGTACATCACAGAACAAAATACAGAACAAGCACCTCCGTTTCAAACCAGTAATATAGTGAACAAATCATACTCATGTTGCTTAGAATGAAGACTTTAAGAATGCCATACGTTTTTTTCTTATCTTTATGTTACAAGTTAATGTGAAAACGAGTAAGACCTTGATGTATATAGATATACTAAAATATGAAGTATCGAAAAAAAAGAACTAGTTTACGTATGTATGTGTGGTAAAATATATATTTATCTATATGAATATACAGATATTCAATAAACGTTTTGTTTTCCAAATAAAAATAAATAAAACATCTAGGTAACAAGTAGACCTATATTTTGATAGAATCGAAGTGAATGGTACACTATATTCAGGTAATATTTTTATAGAAATCATTCAAAATAAACCATGCTGAAAATAAACATCCAACAAAAATATTACCAGACATTGTTAAAGGTATAAATGTAAAAGGCGTTAGCACCTTAAGTGAGCACGTAATTCGAGGATGTAATAAAACGATATTTCGCATTTTAAATATAATGATATAAAGGAATCTTTTGCTTAAAACTATTTGACCCATAACAAGAAGCACAACAAGTAAGATAACAATCATTAACATACAAACGATTTCATGATTAAATGCTAGTATTTCAGGTAAAGAATCAACGCAAATTATCATTTATTAGAGTAAGACTTGATTTGTAATTGGCAAAAAAACATGTACTAATATTCTGATTGAAAACCCTTTATTCTTGATTGACTATATTCAATATCTTATGTGACCATGAACATGAATTCGACTCTTTTATCGCGACTACATATACGTACATTTACGTACTACTTTCAGCAGTGTGCCAAAGGACTAGAATACGTCGATATGGCGGTGCACGCATGCGTGAAAACTGTAGTTAAATCCTGTGACGAGAGCAAAATTGTTTGACGAGAGAAACCGGCTTTGGTATGAAGACTAGTCGGTGGAGATTGGGGTTTAGGATGTGGCGCCGGCAGATGCTGCTAGAGCGGCACCGTGGCTACACGAATTGCCTTCATCCATCTGTAGAAACGCCAAAGAAAGTTGGATAATTCTTTGTTTATGTACTCAAACTATAATTTTTTATACCGATTTTTCAGCTTTTATCTTTTGAAATATCAGCTTTTTATATTTAACTTTCTTTCTTCTGAAATTTATGACGAGATTTTTTATAATTTTAGTGTCTTTAAGCGAAAATTATTAAACAAATAAGCAATTAAATAATAGTTGGTGGAGCTCGAGTCTAAGAACCATTATTAAACAAACAGAAGAGTAAACTTACTTGTCCCTTGTCTGTTCGCTCTCTGTTCTGAACGTGAGGTTAGGCAACCCTCTGTGAATGAGCTCGAATAACTGCTTCGGCTCGACACCTTGGAAACTCTGCAAATATAAAATCATGGTACAAATAAATTTGAAGAGAACTATACAGTTTACTTTGCAAAAACCACTCACTGTGTGCAATATTTTACTAAGCGAAGAAAAAAACTAAACATTTATTTTCTTCTAAATAATTAGAGGTATGAATACGATTTTCTAAATTCCACTTATTTTACCAAGTGATTCAGTGAATAAATTTAGTATATTTGAGCATTTGAAATTCATCTTGATCCAATAAGTTACACTTACGGAATTGAAGGGTCTGACTTCATAACCTAAGAGAACTGTGCTTCCGGTTGCAGCAGAGTCCTAAAATGAAATGTAAAATGAGAAATACAATAAATACACCGTATCTTTTCGACGTCGATACACAACCACTTTCTACACTAAAAACGGTCAAATTTAATTTGATTCACTCTAGTATAACCTTTTCTCTCACCACAAAGTTATTCATACTTAAATATGCAATTCAACGCCTTGCGATAATGCATAATGGCAAAAATAAACACGGATATTCTTGCAGATGTTATAAACGAGGTTCAAGAATATTTACAACAAATATACGTCAAATAAGCCATTTTTCCTCTTACTTCGCTGCCCTTGAACATATAGAAGATAAGAATGTCAAAATCTAAAATAATAAATACCAATTATACAAACTATTTTTCTCTTACCTCACTGCCCTTGAACATATAGAGCACGTTGCCCTTGACGGTGTACCAGTGCTTGACCCACTTGCGCTCTTTCCAGCACTTCAAGTAGCCGCTCATTGCTGCTGAACGATCCGAGGCCGAGGCCTGAAGGCAAAGAAAAGGACAAGTTTAGTTACGATTGAAAGTCATCATTGAGTTTAACATATATTTATAATAGAACGTATCCGATTTGAAGTATTCATGCATGAATTGTATGGATTATTAAGTAAAAACATATATTATTGTATTATAGTTATAGCTTGAGATATCTTAATGCCGGCACATTTAGTGAAGATTGCTTGAACTTCGATGTACTTTTACTTCGTCAAACATCCCAGAATTCTTAATCTGCAGACTATAATATTAAATTATCGATACTTGCTGAGTGATTATTTGCTTCAACTCCTGACTTCATATTCTACATGATACACAATAACTCATTTAAATACCTGCATCAAGGCAAGAGATTTCTTCTTAGTACCCGCACCAAACGACTCCCTTAGATTGGCCACGCGATGGAACTGCTTGCTTGCGTTCTTGCGTAGGGTGTGCGCCGATTTCGAGAACAGCGAAATGAGACCATCTGATTGGCCCCCTTGTCCATCGTGCATATCCCCGGCACTGCCCATACCAGGTACGGTAGAAGAGCGCATTTCTGTTAAGCATAACAAACAAAACAACTATGTTACATACGATATATTGCATATGTTTTTGCTATATTAAAATTAAACAAAAATTGAAAAACTGGAAGCAACGTAGCTACCAGTATTACTACGGTAAATACTCTTTCCAAACTTAAAACTATCCCATACTTACACGAGACAAAATACATCTCGATAAAGAATACGTTTCACATGTAATATTGATACATGTATAAGTATGTTGAGGTTAACAACAGATTGGATCTAATATCCATTTTGACAAAAGATGTTTTGCGTTAATGCAAAAGATGTCATACCTTTCTTTAACTTATTGTAGCATGTTTTACAGACTCTGCTTGGTTTATTTTGGAGGTATTTCAGTGGCGCTTGGTAGTCGGAACAGAACGAACACACAACCTGAAATTAAAAGAACAGCGTTAATCATATGTTCAAGTATTTCTAAAATTTATTTATACCTAATTTACATGTATTACTACGCAATAAAGAAAGGGATTCTTAAATGTCTGTTTATTCAAATACAAAAAGTTTTGTCGAATAGGTTTATTTAATATAGAGATATATATGCCACAGACAAACAATATTTGGTTCATAGAACATCCATCCCGATTCGACTAGATAGTGATTCTCTTTCCTTTCAACAGGCGCGGCGATGGTGATATGATGACACCGGGTTTTGGTGGTTTTGGGTTTCAATGTCACCGTGATCGAACCCCGTAGCTCTCGCTTCCTTAAGCATATGTGCAGATCACAACGCAAACCCAGCAATGCCATATTTTTATTAAGAGTAACCATTTATAAACCTGTCATTTTCATACCTTTCCACAGGCGCGACAATGGTGTCTTCGGAATATAAGTGTGAACTCGGCCGAACACAACATGCACATAGAAACGCGGCTGTCGGGGATCCAGACCGGATGCTGTGCGCCCAGTTTGAACTTAATCGATTGCGCCCGACCCTGTTTTGGAAAATGGACGAAAGAAATGTATTTATGCTTTGAGAAAAAAAGGGAGACCAGCTTGAACTTGGTCGATTGGGCCCAACCCTGTTTTAAATTTCTAAAAGCAATGCTTAACACGTAACCAATGATTAATCATTTGATACGAATCATATATATATATTCAATTAAACACGATCCAAATTCTATCAAACCTACTCAATGAGATACTTACACTGACAACGGGGCTGCCTAGCCGTGTGTTTGGCGAGAACGTCATTCGTTTATCGTTGTTTTCACCGATTGCCTCGCGTAACGCTGCCACCCACGATTCCTTTTCTTCCAAGGTTTCTGCCGAGACCGTGAATGACCTTAAGAAACAGTAAATAGCTAGTTTTAAGAAGATCACATCACAGTGTAAGCATTGTGGAAAAAGGACAATAAGTATAGTCGTGGTTGATTGTCATTTATACATATTATTTCAGGGCTTAATCCTATGATTAAGACGAGGTGAATTCAATTCAAATTCATAGCACTCTTATCATTATGCTCTATCGGACATCCAAATAACTTGCTCCGTTAATAACCGAATGATGTTGAATTTGTTCCTAGGTTCCCCTATCCCACAGCCACGGGGATATCATATCACACCCAATACATTCATAAGCTACTGCATACCTTTGAGTACTGATGATACTAAACTCGTTCCTTAGTTCCTCATCCTCTTCATCAGCCCCAAGACGTACGCGCATGCCCACAAGTGGAAGCATGTTCTTCAATTGGTATGTGTTGTGGGTGTAGGGTGCAGTGTATAGTAAAACGTCGTTCATCTGGATAAACAAAAAACAAGATTGTCAAGGAGTTGACAATGACCCAGCTTTATTGCTTAGCTTAAGCTTTAGTACTAACAAACGTGTAATGTGTATACAATACATGCATGTTTTCGTTATATTGTCGAGGAGTTGCCAATGACCCGACTTCATCGCTAAGCATAAGCATGCCCACGAGAGGAATCATGTTCTTCAGTTGGTACGTGTTGTGCTTGTAGGGCGCCGTGTATAACAGTACGTCGTTCATCTGGTTAATAACGCATTTCGATTATTTAGAATGGTCAATTTTCATAATATGATGTAATTAGAAGTTACAAGAATTTCTGTATCCCATATTTGACTATGTGCTTTGCTATGATCGATGTATGCTTTATTAGATTAAGAGTATACAGTCTGGAAATAAACAAGATATTGATTGTAGATATATAACGTACTGGAGATCGGCGCCATTATTTAATCAAATTGTTATGACAAAGTTCTGTGAAATGGAAGGAAAAGTGTGAAAAGTTAATCAAGGTGACCCTTATAAATACACCACTTAAGTCATATCATTAACGCATTATATTGATCTTTCGTCGGCTATTTCTAATTAACTGCTGATTAAAATCGATTTAGACTTTAGAAAATGAAATAACTTACAAGAAAGAACATCCTGGGCTGCTTTTCTTTTCGTGAAACTTTATTCAGCATGCCTTCTTTGATGAGATGCTATCAAAAAATAAATATTATGAACCAATAAAAAGTTTGATGTATAAAACACAACTTTGTCATTCTATTAAGGCTGAATTCTTGTATGTTTATTATTATAGAAATTATTGGATCTTTGCAATACAAACATAAGTTTATCATTGAATGCAAATATATACAAATACGTTATCATAACTGAAAAAAAGGATTATGCCTTACCCGTCCTGGTTTGATGAGCTCAAATCGCCCAACGATTCTGGTTTGTAGATCTAACAATTTACTCAGATTCTCCTGAAAATAAAATGATAAATTCAATGGCTAACATACATGTTATCCAACCTTATAGAAATGTATCATTTTATCAAAACACAATAGCGAAATTTCGTTGACACAATAAACTTTCACGACATAATACCATATACATTATGCATTTCAACTCTAGAGAACCAGAAAAAAATATAATCTTAGTGTCATCATCTTTTAAAAAGAAAGAAAATTTTATCTTTTCTATACCATAATATTCATCAGCAATTATGCCATTTGCAAAGAAAATGTACTATGTTTATGATATATGTTCTTTTGGACAAAATTTATATACTTACGCCATATTTCATGCTTTGGTTGGCATGCTCAGCCACTTCTGTCACAATCTTGAGAGCCACTGTAACATGATCATTGCAAATAAATGTACATTTTTATATACAAGTATGATATGGAACTACACCTTAAATATTTTTGAAAGGAAACGTTATGTTGAGAGAACTATAAAGGTATACAACTGTTACAGAAATCGCGTAATTGCACTGTACATAAGTCATTTATTGGGTTACTATGTTGAGATTTTCATGGCCAATAAATAATGCTTACCTAACGTGTCTTCGTAATCTGGAGATCCTTTTAGTAAATACTTTTGGTAATCTGAAATATAAACATTCATGAAATGGAATGAATACATTTGTTTGAAACAAAAAACAGGAAAGATTATAAATAACAGCCCAAGCAAGCGGTAGAAACTGCAATAAAATGAAGATATCTGTGGCTAGTGGTGTCTGTTTTATTACTTTTTATAAATGTTAACATCCTCAATTCTTCTGCGTTAGAATAAAGTTGTGCGCACTTTTCAGGAGCATCCCGACTTTAGGTCATCTTTCCAAGAAACAATGCGAATCATATATTCGGAATATTAATATATTCTAATGTAAACATCTTCATTTCTTAATATGAGAAATAAAAGTCATGCGAACCTTTAAGGAGCAGCCTGTATTGGGGAATACGCTGCACGGGCTTGAGCATGAAGTGACGCAACGTCAGTTTCGAACACTGGGTGCTTGCCTAAAGATGAGATAAACATGTAATTATGTTGTATCTTATTCTACATATCACCATTATTTTGTCATAAAATGAATAAAAACATATTATTATGACCAAAAAACCAACTGATTTAGCATCATTATGATAGGCGTTGTTGAACGGGTGATTGTTGAAAATTGTTCAATCTCTTTTGGACAGATAGGGGATATTTGCTTATTCGTTTTTTTTTTAAAGAAAACTAAGAGGGAGATTACACATAGTCTACGCAGTTTTCTTTCACTTGCAGTTTTAACTAATTTGACCGTAAAGGCCGCCAGAAACAATATGCAATAGCCTTTATTATTCATAAACAAATCACGACTTCAATTAAAAATCTGATAGATATTAATCAAAGCGGTAAAATATCACCAGGAATTGGCAAACGATTCATCACAGTTAGGAAACGATAGCATCATAATTAATGCTCGTATCACTATTGGCAACCTTTTGGAACTATTTTTACCTCGAAAACGGAGGTGCACCGATCGAACTCGACGTGTTTCTTTCTGGCTTCATCAAATGCTGTGCACATGGAATCATATTCCATTATGTAGGTTGTGTAAAGCTTGAGAAATGGTCCCTTCTTGACAAATATGTCGGCGATTCTTGGGTCCTTATCCCTGTGTATCATAAAAGAGAAAGGATAAATGTTAATTCATTTAAACTGACAAAATGGAACAGAGGTTATGCATTAATTTATTTTGAAAGGGAAATGAGACAGCTAAAGCAAACAGTTGAAGTCCACTACATGGGAAAAGTTCAACATAGAACATTGTCGGACATACATGTTATACTGTACATATAATTGCATCATTTTTACATAATTTGATTTATATGTTGAAATGATTACTATTTATTTTTATTAAGAAAGAACTGAATGTTTTCTAACGGATCACATCTATTTAAATCAGTTACATAGTTAAAGTAACAGAAACCAAAACGAAACTATTACACCTCTAACAAATCAGGTTTCTCATAGGTAAAGTGAAAATAGTTGCATCATATTAAACTGATACATGATCACTGCACATGGTTTACTGTTAGCATTCCGTTTGTTGTTGCAACAATTTCTAGAATTTGTTGCGCAATTTATCACAAAATTGCGAGACAGACTTCGAAAAAAGCTTTGGTTTTTGTATTCATCATCTTATATCCTTGTAACCATATACAACATGAAGTCATAATTCACTCTTGTGCTGCACTTGCCAGGTAAAACATAGGCTTTATAACCACGCAATTACCCAAGGAGATAAGATACGACATCGTTTTCTCTTCTTTTTATCTATACCAGACCACGGTAATAAACTGTACGTATAAACAAGCAAAAGGCGTTTGTAAACACATAAAACACAACATATAGAATCGAATTTATCTTGCTGTAGTTATTAGACCGAATGAAGGTTCAATGCTGTACTCTAGGTATGCTTTTAAAATATTTGTTGAATAACTAAATTGACAATGATGCAGGCACATCTATGCCCCAATATAAGAACATCTTGGTAAAGTCTGCTGTCAAATAGTGTTCTTATATCTAATCTATATACATAGAGAATTTAAAAGTATATTAACACCTAATTTCAAATTCATTTAATGTCAACATCTAAATCTGTAATTGATACGAAACAGCTTTCTGAACACACGGATCAAACCGCCAATCACTTTCCTCTTGCCTGTCCGCCTTCAAATAAACGCACTTAGCAAGACGTTACGCGAAGTCAAAACGATTTTTCGATTGGTCCCATAACATATTTTCTGGACGTCCTCATCCTAACGTAACTTTGCGCTAAAATGGCAATATCGCGACGTAAAACAAACTTTATATATATTAGGGTCTATGGGTTTATAAGCCAACATCTGACCCAGTCAATATGTGACTGCGGGGTTGCGAATCTCCTTTGCCAACATACATTGTATTTTAAAAGGGTGGGTTGATTCTCTTCGCCAAAACAACTTTCTCCTCGGCCACGGTCTATGTTACCCTTGGGTATACAATCAACATTATTTTGACGTCACGTTTTAATGCGACGTAGCATGCACGTATCTTTGCGAGGGGGGAATTTTTACATAAAAAACACAGGCATTGCAAATGTATCCCACATACCAGTTGTCAACGCGTTGCTTGAGGTCCTGTAGCAATCCCTCGCTGAAGAGCTGCAGCTCAGGCAGATGGTTCAGGATCTGTTTGAGCGTCTGCGGTGGCACAACCGGCGAGCGGATAGCCTCGGATGACTTGCCGATGAAACGCCGGAAATCCTGTGTAGATAAGGGGATATGAATATTGAATTGAATCATAGCAAAACGCCAAAGTTTCATTTTTATCGAATCTAAAATCGATGGGGGAACAAATTAGGCCAAATTGAGGACCAAACTGAGGTCCAATTGAGGACCAAATTGGTAGGGGGCCGAGTTCGCGATCAGCCCCATTGACCAATGGGCCAAAAGGTCATTTTAGATATTACATGTTGTTGTTATGTTTTTTTTTTAAATATTCATTAATAGTAAAAACTTCGATTTTGACGGTCAAGGTCAGTGTTATCGTTAGCAAGTGCAAATCAAGTGTTTGAAAATCCAAATATAATCTGACGAGGCTAACATTGTTTGTCTTTATTTTATTATTTTTTTTTGGGGGGGGGAGGGAGGAGGGGAGTACCGGTATACATTGTATTTTAAAGACTTGTTATTTGTATTTTGACTAAAAAGGGAAATTATCGGATGAGGGAATGACCTGCAGCAGTTTTAAATAGTCCTCAAGGAAAATAAAGGCATAACTCTATTCAGAATCGTGCCTACCAAAATAGACAAACATACTTTTTATTCAAGACCCTTAATCCTTTAAAAGACATCGGCCACTCAACATGTTTATCAATGTTTTTCCTCTCAGCAGGAAAGTGTAATGACCCCATCATAAGTTATCAGCTTAAGTTATCAAGAAAAGGCTAAAACTTTTTATTTGATTATTTTTCAGGGCTACGTTATTCACAAAATACCTAATGTAAGGTTTATAATTTTCGTTAAAAAAAACTGAAGATATGACCACCAGCGGCAAAACACATAAATGACATTAATAGCCGGTTAATATAATGATGTATTTTTGTTATCGTCTCGTTTCGATTTATAAAGCAATCTTAGGAAAACTTTTCAGACATACAGTAGCTTTATAAGCCCGAGGCACCACTCTAATCGCACAATCTCATATAACCTAGTTCCAGATTATCTGGAAACAGGTAGGCCCAATATGAACTGTAAACTATATTTATAGCTATGACCTACCTCATTCAATAATTTCAGAACACCGACAAACGTTTGTTCAGATGTCATAATTTCACGAGCTACATAGAACAGCTTTCTCTTTCGTTTTTCTTCTCTGCGTCGCTCCATTTCCTGAAAAACGATGACACATTCCGGTTATTTTGGCCAGCTTTCTTAGAACTGAGTCAAATAACCTTATTGAAGGACGCCAAAATAACCATAGGTGCCTACAAAGCTTTTGTGGACCAGCAGTTGCTGAGAACAGCCTTTTGTACGAAACGAAATTTCACACAATTATAGAAGAGATATCAAGCTTCAATAAGATATAAAAATACTTAATACACATGGAATATTTTTGGATATATTTGAAAAATACCTAGTGGTAAGTTTCTTTTTTGACCGGGTTTAGTTCAGAATAATGCATATTACTGCTAATATACCTGTATTTAATAGATTATTTTCAATAGTTGAACAAAACGTTCAAATAGACTTTTACTAAATAGCCCTAGTCATTTCTTACTGCATTTAGTTTTCTTTTTTTTTCTGAATATACAGTAATCGCAATAAAAAAAAGTTATTGAATTGATCAAATAAGATCTTCACGGTATTGTTTGCTCACACATATGCGTCTCTGCGCTCTGACAATAAAAGGCACAAGAAGCTACCTTATGATTAAAAAAAGCTAAATGTCGTTTTTTTCCAAAACCTTTTATTGAATAGGTCGAACATACTTTCTCGGACTAGTTTAAATCAGTAAGGAATAATGACTACTTGGTACTTGTTAAACTCTCCCTACATAAAACTAACTTCTCCCAATAACTTCTCAGATAAAGATTAAGATTACCATAGTTCTCATTT
Organism: Hydroides elegans; assembly: GCA_001703475.1. Classification (NCBI taxonomy): domain Eukaryota; kingdom Metazoa; phylum Annelida; class Polychaeta; order Sabellida; family Serpulidae; genus Hydroides; species Hydroides elegans. The sequence continues at coordinate 23,041 of LQRL01003249.1, forward strand.
TTCAACCAATCAATCATATCAAACACACAATCAAACAAAATACAGTCCTACCTCCTCTGTAAGTTCATCACTGCACTGTCCAGAATCGATCGACTCATTCGTACTGTCAGCGAGCGATAATCCAGATGCACCGGAAACGATGGACATATCTGATGACACACCGGACTCTCCACTCGCAGGACGCACCTCCAAATGGTTCATGTACATTGAAGTGTGTGGCGTGAAATCTGCGCTGCTGAAGCTCGCCCATGACGCGGGTCGCGAACTACTTTCGCTACTCGTGTAGCTGAGCATACTGGAGCTGTTGCTTACAGCGCTATGCTTGCGTAGGCGAACGGGCTCGGTTAGATAGTTCTGACTAGATTGCGTATTAGATTCATGTGTGGTGTGTTCAATGATTTCATCGTGTGAACTGTCGTCCGAAGATTCGGACTGGATGTAATCCAATGAGTTGGGATGTGATGAGTCGTGGGGCACGAGCGTGGCGACACTTGCGCGATCGCCTATAAGAGAATCAAGGAAAGATTTATGCTCAACAACCGGCGTGATTTCTCCGGATTGAGCGAGTTCATGTGTTTGACTATCTTCGCCACTTTCATCCTCACCAGATGAAAGATCGTCCGACGAGGCGTCGGAATCTGAAGTATAAGAACTTGAAGATGATGATGAAGAGGATTGAGTTTGATTTGACACAGGGATAACACAATCAATACTGGTTTCTTGTGGAGATTCGTTATTTACATTCACATAATTATCAAGACTCGCTGCTAAATCACTTGTAACAGTTTTATGGGAACTCGCTGATTGTTTGGTACAATTTGAACCGCTGGGTGGGGGAACAAAATCATCAAGCGAAGGTGCGGAGTCCAAGTTGTCCGTTTCCGTAGCTGCCGTCACAGATGTATCAGAATCACTACTTGAAGATTCTGATTCACTGTCTTGATCAACATGCGTAGGTAAAGGGGGTAAAGCTTTTCGAGATACATCTCGCTCAGGAGAACATTCAGTGTCACTACGCGGGGGAAGTTCGCGAGGCGGTGAAGTATTTGGTAAAGGCGGAGGTGCACTATCCATAGAATCATTCGGTTCGGGTATAGCGGGTTCTACAGTTCTACACACAGATGATGAATCAGAAGATGCGTTTGATTGAGATCGCAGAAAGGGAGCATGCACAGAAGAAAAATCAGTTTTACATTCATCAAGCGCTACATAATCACGGTGGCACATAGATTTGCGTTCATTGGCGAGATTATCACGGATTTCTACTGATTGTGTATCGTCCGCTGAATCTGGCGTTTCGTTTTCAATGACTGGCGGTATCAAGACTGGCTTTGCCTTCAATGGTAACCGATCGCGAGGAGGTAAAGCCGGTGGTGTGGTCTCGGAAGATATTTTGCGTTCAATTTGCGGAGGATCATTGGCATATACTTCAACAGGTTCAGCATATCCCGAATTAGATTCATCTTCATCAGTTGTACCACAGTCCTCATGTACAACCATATCCAATTCGTCAATAGATGGCACTTTTCTTGGTTTCCTTGGCTCCTTCTTTATAACAAGCGGCGCTGGAACCTTTGCTTTCCGAGGTGATATGCGCTGGTGCTCGATTGCTGGAATAAGCACGTCAAGGCTATCGAAAACATCATTATCATGAGTCGTCTCGGGAATCGGTTTATGTTTTTTGAGAGACTTTCTGGTTGATTCACTTAAAGGATGCAATAATGGGGT
>LQRL01003259.1:0-10346 GCA_001703475.1 Hydroides elegans
GTCTCTTCAAACTCTGGACGTCAACTGACTTAACTTTATTTACATGGGGACGATTCGCGCCAGTATAATCACTACGCGGCATAATATAAATCCACAACAAGTGTGTCACGCATTGCGCCTCTTTAGTTAATTATCCCTGCATTCTTTTAGCTCTAATCCTAACCGGTTGGGACAACTTTTTTTGGTTAGGTCATTCTTTTTACATGCAACCCAAACCAGTTCACAACTGGATTTATTTTCAGTTCTCTTCAGGTAACCCCGTTTTGAAACCAAAACAATAACAGTAAACAGAAGGTACACAACTTGACAATTATTGAAATATTTCTCACTTGTTTTTATAATTTATCAAAATCAGATCTATCAAAATATCAAACATTTTTATATATAACTCATGGCGCTTAAATTCGAAAAAAAAACATAATGTGTTATGCAAAGAATTCACGGGGTAAAGATGTCGATGATTAAATGAAAAGCGCTTCGTATATATTTATCAATTGGATCTCATCGTTAAAATATGAAGCAATTCATAATCAAATATGTATGAATTTCATTATATCAATACTATGGTGTGTGCATCTATTTCTTAAAACCCATCCTCTTTAATAACAGAGCCAGTATCATTTCGATTATGACGTCACAATTATATGTGCAAACAAACATTGACCATAGATGCATTCTAATAAGGTTAAAAAAGAAATTATCAGCAGTCAAATGGATTCCATTAATTCAATATTTTGATGTGTAAATATGTACATCACACTAACAGGTTCGCCACATAAGCTAACACAAAAAATGAGAACGTCGTTGCTTAAAAGCAGATACCAAGTTCGTACATGTAAAAGGACAAAGTCTTCACTTAAGCAAGGTATATATATGTATAAATGTGAACGAAGTAAAAAAAGACTACTCACAAACATCAACCTCAACAAAGCCGTAGGCCTAGATAAAACCCAAGAACGGCTTTTCATGTAAACGATTGAATAGCCAGTCTCGGTATCTAGTACTCCGTTTGATGCACTACTCAAGGAAAGTTTCCGGACGACTGAAAAACTATTAATGTTACATACATTCATAAAAGACAGCAAAGCAAAACCTAAAAGAAAGCTAAAAATATACATTCATTGCACTAACACATATATTATGCAAAACTATGGAACATAGAATAGCCAGCAATCTGATGAAACGCCTAGAGAAACACAATATCCTCACCGACGCGATATTGCTTTTAAAGAAACATTCATGTGAAATCCCTTATATTCACACCTTTCTCTAATCTCGACAACAAATCACAAATCGACACGATCTTGCTGAGGACAGGTTGTGAGAAAAACGCTGGAAAGCATTGTGTAAACCTGTAGAGATTGCATGCAGAGACTTCGTCGGGCGGTCAGTGTGGGCAATGAACAAGATTCTAGGGATTCCGGAAACAGGAAACAACATGAAAAACTGAGCAAAATGTGCGAACAAATATGTGAACGAGCATCAAACTGTATATGGCTAAGACAAAAATATGTGAGCTGGATACCATCATGATTGAGCACTCGCACTCCAGAATGCATGAACTTGCTACTCCTGCAGGCCTGCCGCTTAAAGTGTCTGGTTGTTAGAGGGTTAGTCAACAACTGAAGAAGAAAAAGAAGAAGGAAAAAAAATAGAAGAAGATGATGACGAATGGTCATGCGGATCGTCATAAGGTCTAAATAATTTCTCCTGACTTTTTGATGGCGACAGTATCCTCTTCAAAAGGATTATGTTAGCCAACGACGCAAAGCACATTAAACAAGATCGAACAAACCTTCAAGATGGGAAGATCAATGACTTATGGAATTCCACCCAATAAAATTAGTCTTAAATATTACTAATAAACGCGATCCGGCTAGATATCCTTTTGAAATGCATGGTAATACTCTGCAAAACTCAACTCGAATACATATATCAACAATGAATTCAAAGAATAAAACTCAACATCTATCCTAATTCAACGACATTTCATTCTCGGCTACTAATATATCAAATAACTGACATACAAGTCACTCATAAGGCCAACTATAAAATACGTGTCTACAGTGGAACCCCCACTCACAAATAAACATTCCAAAAATTGAAATGGTTCAACGCCGGGCTGTTAACTTTGTTTAACAATAAAACGAACGTCAAGCAACCGTATCGAACATTATGCAACAGCTTTCCATAGCCATATTGGAAGAAAACGAACACAAAAGAAAGCCATCATCATAAAAAAAATCATCAAAAATCAAGTCATCCTCCCAACACAATTGCTCATACCAATAACAACGGTCTGAGGATATACAGATAGACTAATTTTTCGCTTTTTTATACATTGCTGTATCAAAATTTCTTCGATAAAGACTCCATCAGCATTTGGGACACACCACATTGCTGAGATACTCACATCTTCAACCGGTAGCTGCAGTCCATAACTCTTCGCATAGCAATCGTGGTTTTTTAATCAGCACTCTATTAATAGTACACTATCATCATGGATATTAAATATCAAACACACATTTCCGTTTATTTTTTGCTTATGAACATATGTACAGAGAGTGTGCGGTACTGGACAAAAAAAGATGTCACTAGATAAGGAAGGACAAGTTTTTATTTTTGAAAGTAATGAAGACAACAGGAATACCATGACTGCATTTACAAAGATAAGCATTCATAATATTCCATAGATTAAACAAATGTTTACAAACTAAAGTATTACTCTACAGATTTTGAAATATACTAGTAAGTATGCTATGATATATTTAGTACTAAGATAAAGATAACAGCAGTTATCCGGATTGAGACAATGTAACCTCTCAAAATATCATATTGAAAGTTTAAATATAAAAGAAGTACAAATAATAGTAAAATGTAGAATATTCAAACTGTTTACAGGTAGTAAAACTCTGCAAAAAACACTAAATCTGTGAACTTTGAATGCAAGGTCAGTATATAACAACAACGACATCATCAAAAAGACCTGATCATTAATGAACACCAAGACTTTCTAGCAATTTATCAAGATATAGCTTAGAAGGGAAAATGGATATAGTGTCTTATAAATAAGTAGTTCTAGTTGTGTTGCTCCTGTGCTTAAATAAAGAGCTGGTGTCAATTTTGAGTCTAGTGAAACAGTATATAGTTCATAGTTCAGCATACATAGGGATATATTAATGTATGTTAAGATAGTAGCAGGAAGCTAGATTCAAGCCTCGTGATGTTTAGTGTTTGATTGACAATTTCGAATTCTCTTGTAACAATAAACTAGACATCAATGAGATTCAGGAAGACACAGTGGTGCAATCAAAACCAAGATACCCTTTATAGTATAGCAAAAGACACCAAACTAAATGTAATCGTAGGGCAATAGAACGTCAATACAAGAACCGCGTGATCCTCTCAAAATCCGTGACGTTCGAACTAAATTTTGCAAATATGATTTAGGATGAATGTTAAAAGAATAGAGCGTGTATTACCTGTAAGGGAAACAACTATATTATTTTCGAAAAAAAACTGTTCACTACTAATAGTAAGACGAATAATGCACATTTAACTTATGTATTGTATTAACGACTCCGCATGAGCCGTGATATAATAACGAGAAATGTAAAGCAATCTACATGAGTCGCGATTCTACTGCGAGAAATGTAGAGATTTCTTCATGAAATCTGAGTTGATTTTATGAAATTCCCATTGGATCCTCATTTAACCAAGTTGGGGCGTGTATATTTGAGTTGCAAATAATGTTACAGTGCCGTAATAGCCGCAAATCAAAAGGATAATGACGCTTGAGTAACGCTCTTTATTGTATCCTCGTTTACCAATGTAAAAATATCGGTTATATGTGTTTCTCTGTAATACCAGATTAAATAATATTCAAATACATGACAAAATAACTATAACATATACGTTTATATGACACACACAACGACGATATCTAACGCCGATATTGAATGTAAATTAAGCTATAATTATAGCTCAATATGAGAAAGACCTTAAACCCCTAATTGCGAATTGCAATTAATAGTAATTACGCTTAATATATAGCAATATTATGCCGTAGCAGTTTGGCCCTGAATCGCAATCAAATCGCACTAACGCGCATATATAATATATAAACAACTGATATGATAATTACATTTTACAACACTGTAAATTACACTTTATAGTATAAATGATTATCAAAAATATACGTTTCCATTATCAAAGCGATTAAATAGCTGAATATATAAATGATAGACGCTTACCTATTAATACGCCTATCCTTATTCGCGCGACTAAATGTACCTTTAAACATCAATTTATTCCAATTACGGTGATTTATAACTTATTTTCAATGTTTCCTTTTTCACTGTAAATTTACAACTGATGACATTTTTTTATACAATAATCAACGTTAAAACAAAAGCCCACCCATCGCTTCTCTTTTGATGGTCAGTCTTGACCAACCACAGAGGAGATTAAGACATAAAATACAATTTTAGAAAGGCACTCAAATATAGCAATCAACAAGGCCCATATACCAATTAGAGTATTTATTAGACCCCTTGCCTATTAACCATTAAAGGGAATTTGGAGTGTGCTATGAGACCTTATGACTCCTATTGTTTACACAGCTGCCCACATATACCCTTTGTTTAAGGCGCCCTGAGATTACACATACTATAAACTTAAGCCTTTGTTGGGTGTAATTACAAGAATAACACGTAAACAATTTATTATATGTATACCTTTTATGTGAGAAAACATTTAGCAACAGTTGTATTTTTAACATTTAAATTTTGAATTTAAAATTTATACACGATTCCAAAATGGTTCAGCTGATCCTACACATTGCACATAATGTGTAACAGCCTCAGTTCCCAGTCGTGCGAAGTGGCATTTCATGTAAAATTGTTAAAGTTTAGCTATTTGAAATATCACTTTTGGGCTAATACAGTGCAAAATTCTTTGAAAACGGAGAGCAAAGATGTTCAACAAGAACTTATATATAATTGCTATATGTAACATAATCGATACTGATTGCTAATAAAATCGATTGATTTTATTTAATGATGACCATAAATGATAACCATACATATTTATGATGTCCTCTAGATCTAGTAATAGCATATCATATTTTTGGGACATCATTTTTGAACGGAAGTAAGCATAACATTTGCTATCTTGGACTGCTAATTCATCTTTGAACTAACGTATTCGGGTTCGCACATCAGGAATGTCTCATAACGTCAATAGAATATATAAACATTAATGCTAACATGGAGGGTGTTGCATTATATATTGCTGTTTGACCTATAATTGATTAAACATGGACTAGTTGCAACTGTATCTTTGAAATAATGTTTTTTTTCTCGTTTATTTCTATGTTCTCACCTATTTTATTTTTTTTTTCAAATTCGTTAAGTTTTGTCTACATCCTTCAGATTATGTCACGTACGTTTGGTTCCTTTTAATGGTCTGTTAGTTGTAACACAAGTCGTTGTAAAATTAGAGGACAGTGGGATTTTTCATTTATTATCTTCAAATTTTGTATCAATCGTGGATACTATCATGGGTGCCAGACAACACCACCATCTGCATTCATTTAGAAGAAAGATTAAATGAGTCAAAGCCTAGTGTTCAGCTCAAGAAAGTTTTATTTATGATATTAAAAAAAATGCTTTAAACATTCTGCTCGTCCTGAATAAGTGATGTGATTGTCCCGTATCTGTTGATAGTTAATCAATAAATTCAACAGTCGACTCTAACATGATTGTTTTTTTATAATGTAAAGCGCGCCATAACACATCTACATACATAAGTCTTAAATAAACACTCAGTCTATGATTTCAATGTTTTGAAGCCTTCAGAACATTTTGCCTTAAAAAATGGGATAAATTTATTTTAAATAATGAGAACAATATTATTTCATTTGAAGAATGTGTGATATTTTCTGATAATTAAATTAACATTCAAATAAATATTTAAAAACATATAGATTAGCATTAAAAATCATATTGTCGTAATTTTTAATCGATCAATAAGGCATACGCTATCTGTTATTAGGCATACAATAAATATAATTTTGGCATTATGACTAACCAGCAAGTTTTTACCAGAGCGAAATTTGCATCTTGAAAACATGTCTAAAACATTTCATCTGTCTCATAGCCTTCATTGTTCTCTTTCACGATATCCCTCGATCTGCTCTTAAGATTAACCTCGTGAGACCTATGTAAAGCGCTTCTCGCAATGCCTCCCATCATATCCAACACCTTACCAGAATGTTACCTCAACAGCTTTTTTCAATCTATCTATACGCATATTGAATAGGTTAGCCACATAATTACACCTCATTAAATAAACAGAACAATGTCAATATAAATGCTAAACATGGGTATTCGCTTTTTCCATACCATCAATAGTTCCCTTTATGTCATTATCTTACACGATTTAAATATTTTGCTTTGTTAAACTAAAATTTTAGGAAACTTTTTATCCACATGTCTCTGACACAAAAACCTCTAAATTATCCACATTTGGAGGATAAGATGCAGATTAAGACTTGATATTGCTGCATGTAGTTTTTAAAACTGCAACCTAAAACCTTGCACCCTTTTAGGATGTTTTTCTATATAGATGACCAATTGATGCAGAAAACTTATCAGTTTCCCCTCTATCATTATATAAATGACCATTTGATACAGACCTCTCATCCATTTTTCCATGTTTGTCTATATAGATGACCAAATGATGCAGACTTTGATGCAGAACTCTTATTTTCCTACTACTACTGTATCTAAAAATGATGAAATATTGTAAATTAAGGCAATTTTTTATTCTTTGTTTTCCAGTAAGGAAATACCGAAATTCATTGCCACCAGAAATTATCGCAAGGATATTTACTTTAAAATATTTCATACCTTTCTGAAAAATGTACAACACTTGTATATTAATATGTTTTCAACAAAATTCGTTAAACACCCAAGGTCGTAGCCAGGATTTTGAAAATGGGGGTGCGTTTTTGACCGATCGGGAGGAGCGCACGAATTATGCAGGTGGGGGCCTGGGGCGCTGTAAGCCCCCCCCCCAGAAGTCATTCCTTTTGGGCGCTCTGAGAGACGATTTGGGCAATTTCAGAATACATCCTTCAACAAAATTTGACATTTATTCAGACAAATATTTTCTCCCAAACTAATGTCATCATGGATATTTATATGACTTTTATTAAAAAGATTAAAGCGGCTTTCGTTTTTATGTATTTATTTTGTATTTGAATCGGACTCTGTGTCCATATATTCATATCATATCACAACAATTCGCTTAAGCTCTTTAGTAGCAAAAGAGTACAACAGAATGATTCTCAACCGTATTCGCCCAGCAATTGAAACCTACTTAAAAATAAATCAAAATGGTTTTAGACCAGGGAGATATACAACAAGTCAAATTTTAGTCATCCAACGATTAATTTAAGGCATCACAGATAGGAATCTCTCTGCCATCAAACTCGTTATCGATGGCCTTCAATACCATACATAGGAGTAAACTAATCACAATTCTACGGGCATATGGTATCCCAGAAAGACTAGTAAGAGCTATAGAAGTAAAGTATACGGACAAAAGCAAAGGTTATATCTACAGATGCTGAATCTAAATTATTCGACATCCTTGCCGGAGTACTACAGGATGACACTCTTGCACAATAGCTCTTTATGATAGCTCTGGATTGTACGTTTAGAAAAGCAATCAACGGAAAAGAAGAAGAATAAGGGTTCCAGATACGACGTCGACAAAGCCGAAGAATAAGACCTGTTTGTATAACTGACTTTGATTTCGCCAATGATATTGCGTTGATAAGCGAGCGATTCAAACAGGCGCAAACATTGTTCGATGGAGTGAATCTGCGGCAGTGGCAATCAGCCTGATGGAAAACTCAAAGAAAACCAAAATGATGACCTCAACTGCCCACACTTTTCGAGGAAGTAAATTATTTCACCTATCTGAAATCCCTTGTAAGCAGCTCAAGACTAGATATAGCAAAGAGAATAGGCCTAGCATGGACAGCACATAACAAGATAAGCAGAATATGGCGATCGACATTGTCAAGAAAGACGAAGACGCGACTGTTTCGCTCAACGGTGGAGTTAGTGTTCCTATATGGAAGTGCAGCATGGAAACTCACGGAGACACTAGGAAAGAGAATTGATGGTTGCCTTACATACTTCTGAGATCAGCATTGGGATTCACTTGGAAAGAGCATGTGAGTAACAAAGAACTATACGCAAAACCAAAAGCCACAGATACAATCAAACAAAAACTACTCAAGCTAGCTGGTCATTGGTTTAGACACCCCTAATCTAGTGTTGTGGACCCCTAATCACGACAAGCGAGGCCGAGGAAGGCAGACGCGTAAATTTGTGCATCAGCTGCAATCGAGACGACAGCGACCTCCAAGAACGCGAAATGGCATCATTGATGATGAGCTGGGACCGGTGGCGGATCCCGAAAGGTCGATGTTTACAACCTCGACCTGTGTAGGAAGTAAGTAGGTCTCTTCGTTCTTTATTTTTTTTATCGAATTCAAAATTTATCAAATTCGGCCGTTTATGTAAAAATACGCATGTACTACATTGAATACGCTAAACATTTGTTTTAATTTAAGCCCAACATCGATTGTCTAGGCCTATTTGTTCCCAAGATATAGCCAAATGCAATAAAAATTGATTATTTTCGCGCATGCACGGCTGAAAGCTGTTTGAATTCGGCCGTAAATGTCAAAAGACACATCTACAGGTCTGGACCTTACATTTAAGCCATACATCAAGACTTTAGACCAATCCGTGCTCGAGTTATCGAGTAAAACAGGAGTACCCAGCGATTAATTCGGTGAAATATCTATTCTTTTCAAATTTCTATCTTGTTGGCATTTTCACAGAACAGAAAAGATAAAATATTGCTTTTCATATTATTCGTATTTTGCTGGCATTTTGTAAGAATAAAACCAAGCATAAAATATGTTTCTAATAGCATAAAAATGTTTGTTTTCGAATAGAAATGACATTAAGACATAGAAATGTAACTAAGATGCACTTATTCATTGAAGATTTATATAACAAAGCACAAAAAGTAGCTTTCTATTCTATACCCAAAGAAACGTTTCAGTATTTGTATGCTTTATTCTGCTGGCAGTTCTATGAAAAGCTGCTGGCACAATATTTTCGTTGTTCCTCACTGGCAAATTTAGAATAAAATCATTGCATAACTAAAAATAATTATCATGTTTAAAGAAGTCTAGAGTTCATTTCATGCCAAATTAAGTAAAATTAGACACTTTTTAAAAAATGACCCGTTGGGAGTGGAGACATAGCAAGGTGCTAGAGGTCCTAGCACACGGCATCGACCTGTGAATGAGAAATCAACGTAGTGTCGGTGTTGTGAAAGGGCCACAGTTCATTAGCTTTGTCAGAGAGGCCGAGGCAACACGCGGAAAGCAGTTGAAAAGTACGGCAGGAGGAATACTTGCAACAAGTAACGACTCGCAAATGCGGGCTGACGTGAACAGGCAACTAGCGTTCCCTCAGCATATAGCAATCACGAATCTACGACCAGACATAGTGTTGTGGTCACAAACCAAAAAGACAGTAGTGTTAATAGAGCTCACAGTACCGTATGAAGAAAGAGTAGATGAAGCTCATGAACGCAAGCGATTGAAGTACCAAGAGCTAGTAGAACAATGCCAAGATAAAGAGTGGAAGACATGGTGTTTCCCAGTAGAAGTAGGATGTCGTGGCTTTCCGGCACAGTCAGTGTGGAGAACGCTGGGGAGGCTAGGCATTATTGGGAGAGAGAGAAAGAAAATCGTAAAAGAGACTGGGGTGCAAGCGGAAAAAGCATCCTTATGGATTTGGTGCAAGAGAGAAGAGCACAAAAGCCTACCGGTCCCAAGTGGGATTTGATCAACCCCACTGGCCCACTTCTGGAGGTCGTCGATGTAAGGGCCGAAACGACCGTCGAAGGAAGATGCATCCTGATGATGGGACCGGTATAACGCGACCGGATGTCGTAATTAATACTTAACTCCTGACAACTCAGTGACTTCTAGGAAAGACTAGATGACAACCAAGAATAGCGCGGTGACAACCCGGATAGACGCGGTGGCATTCGGGAAAGACCGGAACCAGGGTCTGTCGGCCTGGCAAGCCGACAAGACCGACATCACATAGCTTTCGATCAACAAGAAGAAAGATACCCCCATAACCGTGCGAGAGCGGGGGAGGATGAGCGACTAAACCCGGACGGATTAATGATGGCGAGTGGAACCGTCCAACCGACTACGGAAACGAATATCGGATGTGTCT
>LQRL01003263.1:0-11747 GCA_001703475.1 Hydroides elegans
GTTACTTATTGTTACTTATTATACAATATATACATAATTGTAAATGTATTGAGTTGAAGTTTAAATAAAACATTTGAATTTGAATTTGAATTTGAATTTGTTAATGGTTGCAATTTACAATGCTTGTGCTTGAAACTACATGTATTCTTCCAGACCAGTCTACGTCACAGCATAGTAACGTCCCCCAAACAAATCGAGATTCAAGCAATGTGATTGGACGAGCGATTTTACTTCCTAGATACCTCCCCCAAACATTGAAAAATAAATGGCTTGTGATTGGTCAATTTTAAAGATGGCGGACAGTGGTCCGCAAGAATTAACAAATCCTTTGAGACCGGGGACTGACCAGTTTCTTAACACCCTTATACCCTTTCTTGCTTATGAACTTCTAAGCAACTATTTACTTGTAAGAATCGCGCAGCGGCGCCGGTGATTCCCCGTGACATATGGGCGATAATTGGGAATATCAAGTTGGATGTATTTTTTTATACGATAATGTGATGGATCCTTTTAGAAATAACTGTGTGTACCTTTTTGGAAAATTTTAACTATGACCAAGTGTTCTCTTTAATGTTTTATTCACTATTTTTCATGCGATAAAATTCATCCTTGACCCCGATAAAGAAATCATCTTAAAACAACAACGGAAAGATTTTATTCATTTAGGTGTTCGATGACCAATTTTAAGCATAATGGTCGCATTTCTTAAGTGAAGGGCAACCCAAGACACATTTTTCAAAAAGTGGTTAAATCACCTTAAAACAACTTAACTAAGACAAACAACAGCAAAATACTCCTTTTTGAACATTTAAATGTTGCAATAAAGTGTTCATTTTTCGCAACCCAGCTGAGCTGTTCCTCCTTTTCTAGCCAGCTTGGAGCAGAAAATTAACACCCTTTGGAATGACGAAACCCTTAAATATAAAAATTGCACCTATCATTAATAAAACATAACAGGTTATAAGACCATTGTAAGCATTTACGATGAATTTGCATTTAATTATTCTCATTAATAATCGCAAATAAAGAAATTAACGAAAAGATGTTTCTCAAACTTTTAAAATCTCCAAGCGAGAACGAATTTTCTCAAAATCTCCAAGCAAGCTGTGATTTGTTGGAGAACACCTTTTGTGAGGAACAACTCGTGAGGTACTCAATAAATTCAGCCGATTAAGGTTTATCCAATCAAGGGACTCAATAGGCTGAAATTATAAAATAAAGGTTACGTCTGAGGTGTTATCACTATTGATAAGGCGATGTCAGCCTGCTTGAACAGTGAGAAGAACTTTAAGCAAGAAAGCCTCCCTCGACCTGAGTTACTTGACAAATATGTAAAAATCTTCGCCCCCTCACTCTCTCAATCATATATTTGCATAAGAAGGGATTTTGGTCTATGTATTTTTCTCAGTCTTTCTCTGTGTGCCACCTAAAGGTGACCTTTAGATAGCGCATTTCCTATACCTCGAGTTGTTTCGTCTATCCTGAGGGTCCATGTTTCTGATTATTCATGGCTATGGGCATCATTAAGGCATTCGATTTTTAGGGCATCGTTATGATATTTCTTACTAACAACTTCGAAGGGCACCCAACGACATATTTTTCAAAAAGTTGTAAAAGCAGCTTTAAACAACATTACAATAATGAATAACAACAAAATAGTAGTTTTTGAACATTAACATTTTGCAAAAAGGTGTTCCTTTTTTCTAAGCCAGCTGGGCTGTTCCTCCCTTTGTAGCCAGCATGGAATAGAAAAGGAGCACCTTTTGAGAAAATTAAAATGTTGAATTTAACCAAATTACGTATCATATCTTGCAAATTACGGTTAATAATACAATTGTAAGCAAGTTTAATCAATTTCGAAATAATTATTCTCACGATTTATTGTCAAAATTAAGAAATTATCGAAAAAGGTGTTCCTCAAACTGCTCAAATCTCCAAGCTAGAATGAATTTTCTCAAATTTTCCAAGCCAGCTAGAAATGGGTGGGGAACACCTTTTTTGGGGAACAGCTCGTGGGGTCCTCTTCAACTTTTTATAATTCGCTCCTTTCAGTCAGCCGAATGCCGCCAAAGCCTGTTCTATCCGCCTTATCAAATTATCAAATCTGCAACGCTATTTGGTACTACGATACATATTTTTTACGTGCTCTATTCTATTCTAACGCTAATTCTATCATTAACCCTGTTAATTCCATACCCCATTTATGGCTTTAATATTTGAGCTTTGAGGATGACAGGTGATGTTTTTTTCTGAATATAACGGATAGTAGAGAGGTACTTCTGTCTGTGTATCTTATGTCTATTTTTAGAGTTTGCTTTTTAAGTAGGGCATTGCAGATATCTTTTTAGGCCAATCATCATTGAGGTACACTTATTGAACTGTCCATTGACGAATACGACGAACTCTATATCATTGTAAAGGTGCTCTATAATACAGGCGAATTTTAGTGGTCTCAACCGAGAGCGATCCTTAATTTCAACACGGCATTCCTCTTTATCGTGTCAAAGACGGCCTTAAAGTCAACTCCACTTTGTCTTTAGCTTTACTCGTTATCAGAATCAATTGCGGTTATTGTTGTGTATATGATATAGCTGATATATTTCGGATTAGGATATAGTAAACGTGATTCATTAATCAGCCGTGGGATGATATCCATGTTAATATTATTTTTTTTTACAGTGTATGTACATTTGTGATCTTGTGTTCTGGTGTCTTTCTGTTTTATGCTCCAACCGCGGTCTTTATCTAGTGTTTGTTGATTTATAGAGGGCTCTTTTTTCTGCTGTGAGATGATAGTATTTCATATTAGTTCAAGCTCGATATATTGGTTCCAGGCATCCTCTATACTCTTTTGAAGATCTTAAACCAATTTCCTTAGGTGAAACCGACCATTAACTTTGTAGTGCTGCTTATTGCCTCTTTGAAGCTGGTTTGCCTTTTGATGATTTGCATATTACTCTTCTTGTCATTGATTGTCGATAGCGGGTATTAATCACAGCCATTTTTATCGCACATAACTCAAAAATGGCATGCCTATATCGTTCGCCTCGCATTATCTGTAGCAACACATGTTGTTTGGCGATTACTACTTTGGTATTGAAGTCTCTTATGAATATGTAAGTTGTAATGTTTGAGGATACGTTTACGTTGCTTAGGAGCATACCGTATAATTCCTCTACGATAGTTTAGCTAAAAGCTTAAGTTTGACATATAGAATATTGAATATTGAATTATTGTCAAAATTTAGTTGCTATTTGTTAAACATCCCCTTTATATGGTCAGTTATTCTGAGAGTTTTTTTATTTATATTGAGACAACTTGGCGTTTTATGCGCTTTTAACTATTTGTTCTTGAGATACAACTATAATTTATAAATGTTTCAGATAGGGAAACACGATCAACTGCAAGAAAACTCTTGTGGCTTTTTATCCACTTTCAAACATTTATTTCAACTTCATTTTTTATGATTAAAAAGGTACGTGAAGATAATTGATAATGATACCATAAAGTATTAGAAGTTCAACAAAAGTCTTGACACACATACGTTATTGGCTTACTAGAGACCAAAGAGTGGTGCAAGACTTTTGTTGATTTTCTTATAATTGCCCTTAAGCAAGCTTTGTAAAATAGTAAAAAACTACAAAAGCTTATAAGGTAGATGCTTTTAAAAATAGATTTCTGTCCTTAGTTTCTCATAAATTATTATCTATTACACGTAATCGTACACCGTCATTGCTTTGCATATATCAATTAAGATAAATTTGACAGTATCTGCACAATAATCTATTTTATTTTTATTTCATTTTTATTTATTTATTTGTCTTGATTTCCAAATATAAAAAACAACAAAGAAGGAAATATGTAAATCACATTATAAACAACATTCAGGAAATACTTATGATATTGAATTATACTTTTCGAAATTGATATTGGTTTGCTTTTAAATTCTGTTTCCATGTCAGAAGATATTATGCATCTGGAAAATCTGCTACCATAAAGCGACAGAGCGTAAGTTTGCTGTTCTTAACCTTGACTTCAGACCCATCATTTTTTGGTTCTAAGTAGAGATTCCATGCCCAGACATCAAATTCATCGCCTGTCTCAATACAAAACCGCGTCCAAGGAGTATCACTGTCAGACAAATCCTGCAATAAGGTAATATAACTAATGGTTATGTGAAAAGCAAATGCTTGTGTAAAGGAAATTTGACTTCTTCTTATGTGAAAAATAATTATATTGTTTCAATATATCTAAATATAATTTAATAAATGTAAGATTCGTTATTTAAACCATTGGGGGCTTTATTCTCTTAATTGCATATTAAATGATGGATGAAGACAGCCTGTACATAATGTTGAGATTAATAATAATATTTTAAAGATGTTACAACAATAAATCTTGTCATAACTATCACAGATTTCCCTACTGCGTTTAAATTGTGAACACAAAAACGTTATGATATCCTTAGTGGCACAAAACAATAAGGTTTATGCTGTTAACGCACTTGTTATGTCTTATAATTTACCTCAAGAATGTATACAAAACAAGCCCCAATAAATAATTAATTATCATATACCCATATTTCGATTCAATAAAAAGTTACCAATTTTCATACCTTTTTATATGTATTATCACCCAATTCACCGAACATTTCTACTGTTACATTTGTAACACCATGGACATTGAAGCACACCTTCTTGATATAATTAGTAAATTCAGCATCTGTGTCAATAACATAGATGCTTGCAACACCATCAGGACCCAACGTGCCATTAACACCGCAATTCATATTCAACTTTGACCCTATAAATTAGGCCAAAAATAAATGCAGCAGCCTTTTAGCATTGAAGAAAAAAAGTTGTTCATGTATGAATATAAAAAATCGTAAAGCTGTTTTTAAGTCAACAGCAGAGGAATACATTTTTGTGATCGATAAGCGCGCTTTAAACAGTGACAAAAAAGGATCAATTTCATAAACATTGAGCATATAAATTAGAATCAACCAATGGTTTCTAGAGATGTCATGATATTCATGGATTTTATGCTCAACAAAATTCAAATTGCATTTTCTTAGAAATTGAAATATGTATCGTTTATAGCTTATATTTGACTGAAAATTGTATTCTACAGTATTTATTATAGCCACATTGAAATCAATAAAGCATAATCAATATCTGTCTCGCATATACTTTATACTCATGTGTACCTAATAATGCATCCTCTCCTGTTACGGTCGGACAGCGTTCGTCATATAGAAAATCTTCATGAACCTGACCAAATTTGAGTTTGACTTCATCGCTGTACGAAGGACAGCTGAACGCATCGACACCTGAACATTTGTCAAAATAAATGTTTCTTTGACGGTTTTATAAATTATTTCCAAAGATATCCGCACTATGTTTTAGAATATGTCCTTATTTACTGCTCAACTCTTATTATTTATCATCTCTAAATAATCAAAACAATATTTCCCTAGTGAGAATATGCAATAGTTTTATTTCATTTGGAATAAGTTTTGCTATAAACAAACATCTTATTGAACAAGTACATTAATAACAACATGATGCTAATCACAGTTCGAGCAACCTAACACGCTTTGACTGTTTTCGCCTGAAGTCTATTTTAAGTCACAGAGTATACTTTTAAAGTACTCAATTGTTATAAAGTGGAGTAATTACATAAAGTTTAGAGAATCGCGAATAAAGAGGATATAAAAAATTAATAACGTTGTATGAAATGGGATTTATTAACCCCTTAGAGTAACTATATACCTGTTAGAGTAAAAAACACACACGCAGTCTTTCAAATTAAAAACAAAAACAGAAAATATAGGTTATAGAATGTTCACCAACAGATTGAAATTTAAGAACATAACTAAGAATATTGTGTAGTCAAAAGCACATTGCGGGTTGACATTCTCTCTCTCTCGTTATGTGTTTTTTAATGCACAAACGGTGATGCTAAATATATTCAGTGCCATGCTAAGAGAACCATAGAGCATCACCAATAAGTATGTATATTCAAACAAATGATACTTACAATTCAACAAACAAACTATCAAAACCCCACTTTTAAGCAGCATCATTTTCAAGAATTCTGTTTAGTCAACAGTCGCATTTAAATTCAAGAATGAATAACAAAGTATTATTTCATAATATATAAGGTGGAAAGCCATTGATATATCAATTTAAAACAGATGCATTCTATTTTAACTTAACATTAAAGATTTATGCTGCATTGTGAAATAAAAACAATCAGTGTTATTACCCATTACACTAAACCAACAATGGACATTATATTGATTTAATGAGGCGAAACGCTATAACAAATCTATTCGTCTTATTAAGTGCCGATTAAATTTTCAATTTTAATTTTCTTTGTTTTAGTTTATTACTTTTCAATGAATAGCCATTCTCAACAACTAAATGTATACTTGCTTGAATCATGTTCTATAAAAATGAGTTCAAGGACTAAAACAATTCGCGTCAAACCCATTAAACCATGCTTCCTTTATTATTAGAAAACATAATTCAACGATCTCTAAGATGGCTGACCCCTTCCAAATTTTAGTAAAAAATATGGAATATCGGCGTTTTTATTTTATATATCATCATTCATATAACTATGAATATTCTATGTACTTCGATTCAAATACATTTAAGATCGCCGGAGGCGCTAGCATTGGCTAGTTGTATCTTTTGTTATACCTTTGAACTAGTGATCATACTAAATATTAGCATAGAACCAAATTAATGATAATAATATAGCTTGCCATCTCATGATGATGATTCGGGAACTAATACAAATTTCAAGTCATGTTTTGGTTTTAATCATAGTGCTCAAATCATTTTTAAATTATTCGCATTCAAATAATTTATTCAAAAAATATTTTGCAAATGATCTTGCATAAACAATGACAACTAGAAAAATGATAACTACCTACCGATTTCAGATTTCCCGATTATCGTAGAAAACAAAATGAGAAAAATAAGTTTGTCCAGCAACATTATGGCGTATTTTATCTATGATGAGTCGAATGATTAGATAGGCAAGAGTCCAGTCCTTATATAAGCCGAAAATTGATAAATGAATGTGTAATAAATAATACATTGCTTAAACAATATATGCTCATGTACGATATATTACAGTGCAGGTCCTAATAAAAATATGATTTGTTTGTATTTCAAATTGCGTGATTAACATTTCACACTGTCTTATTTAATAAGCATTTTTAAAACTATGTTTCCCCCAAAATTTATTAAGCTGTAAGGGTTCATTTTTCATGAAATTCATAATAAAACACTTTTCTAGTCTAATTCGAGGTGAATTGAATAATTGTTCAGATGGTATGTCTATATTCAAAGAAAACTTCTTAACTGATACGATAATTCGGTTCATTTGAAAATAACTTTCAGATACAAAAGTTATTTAACTTTTTATTTATTTATATCTTATAGATCATTTATATCGATTCGTTTAGAAATGAACTTCCGTAGTATTGATAACCTCCATTTGTATTGTCAGGCTATCCTGCAAACATCGTGTATTGCAAACTGTAAACTTTATGTACATCTGTAGCCACGTTGCCTCTTAATTAAAAACATAAGTATTCACAAAAATCAATCGAAACGATAAAAAATAAACAATTATTCGTTTTTTGAAAGTTTGTTGTTTGAACTACCTAATTTTACAATCAAGAAATCACAATTTGTATATTAAGTAAGTTTTGGAGGATTCAAACACTGAGGCCCAATTTCAACTCAAATTAAATATCTGTTGATATCATTTTCATGTCAACGTTAGCGTTCAACCACTTTAGTTTCAGTGTATATTTCATTTGTAAATTGGCATAAAAGAGAGAGAGAGAGAGAGAGATGTTTATAACAAGAATATTATGGAGTATTGGACAATGGGTCATGTACCTTATTTACCTGAAAGCTCTTATTTGCATCCCCCTTACATTTGAAAGGTGCATGTTAAATGTAGGACATAGACTCTCTCACTCGCGACCTCAAAAGGCATAAGAATTCCATTTTAAATGGTTCAATTATACACGAATGCTTGATTTGTAATACGATGGTCACATCATGGTAATTGAAAACCTTCTCGAAATCCTTTTTTTGTGAAATAACTGCTTTGTTTTGCATATAATCTAATATAAAATTGAGTATGTATGATAATCTATTGAAACAGTTATTTAAATCCATTTAAAAAAGATGTTTGGAAATATTACATGTTTTATCAAAACATTTCTCCAAATTGCCCCAATACGATGGTGGCAGTGTATATTTAAAAATTTGTTTAAAGATTGCGCATAAGGAGACAAAAATATAATATTATTTGATTGACAAGATCCACATACAAATAAATATTGTATTGATATAAGCTCGATTGATCACTGTAAACATGCATTATAAAATCCGCAATAGAGAAACCCCCAATCGTAATAAAAAACTCAATTGGAGGCAGGTTCAATCGGCGGGAACCCCAATGATATGAACATGATTATCGACATAAGCTCTATGTGTTGCTTTCTCTGTGAGTTTAAGATGTACTCATAGAAGAAGTAATGTATACTTTAAAACATGAACAAATGTAAATTTAAAAGGTAAATCATGTATCGTTGACGTATGACTTTCTATGCACAAACATTTATCTTTCAAGAGTCAAATGATTTCATTACAGTCCAAACTTCAGATAAACACTATATATGAGGGTTATATGAAAATGTACTCAGGTATACCACATTATAGCCAAAGTCATAATGAAATTTATAATACCAATAACTCAATGATATTTGATACCATCTTATATAATTTATAAGGTTTGCCTACAATTTCGAATCGATTTAAATCCAGTTAAAGTAAATTGAAATAGACCTATAAATATCAATAATGTTTGCGAATTTCTTTTTTCGAACCATAATAAGCCATTTTTGTCATCTTATATGAAATGATATGAAACACGTACACATATTTGATTTATTCCTATTGCATATTCATATTAAATTACCCGTTATCGGATCCGCGGAAATACCTTCCGGATACAAGCATTATTCAACTTTTATTATATTTGTCTGTCATTAAGTTTTGTAACATTTTCTTTAGAAATCAGCTTCAGCAGAATTTAAAGCACCCCTTTGTTTTGCAAGGAAATCGTTAACGCATGGTGCATTACACACATGTTCCCCAAAAATCTAAATTGAAAAGCTATCCATAGAAGATTTATTTCTTAAGCTAGAGTTCTTTGTTTTAACTACCAAATATAACAAGCAAATTGAAAACTAACGTAACATCAATGTAATAATAAATATTATGTTTTGTCAACGATGCAGTTTAAACATTACATTGGCTGCAAAATGTTTCTTATCTGAAAATATTTTAGCTTATCAGCTTGCAGTATCTATGGATCCATTTGGTTCAGTGCGCAAACTGATATCAGTATCAATACACAATTTCACCAAATATTACACGTGTTGTTCGATCGTAGCCTTTTAATTTATATTTTTATTACATTATATATGTAAATAAAGCATGTCATGTATATTTGCCACCTCCATATTCTCCTGCCACTAAGTTTCTTGATGCATAACTTCGGTTAATAGTTGTTTTATATGGTTATAATTATATTACAAGTATTGTGTGGCTTTGTGCTGTTTATATATTTATCTGGGCAGTGGGTTATCAAGTTTATTGAAATACTTTTGCTAAATGATTCGTGATATATTGGCGATTGAAAATGTTTTTTTGAAAATACCTCAATGATAAACAAAAAATGAATGTAACATATATGAACAAAGAGAACATGATTGTGTTCAACAAATTATATGATAATTATTCATAAACAAAGATTAGTATCACTGTGATAAGTATGTCTATCAATCGAAATAAACGAATTCGAATAAGTATTATTTTTAAGTTGATTTGTAAATTACGCAAAGCAGCAGAAAAACGTTCTAATTATCTTTGATTTAGCAGAGGATTATTTGACTGACAAGAGCTGCATAATGGTTAATGCTGCATTAAACTTACACTATTAAAAAGAGATATGTATTGATTAGCCTATATTGATTAGCCTACATTGAAACCTCAAATTTAAAAACATCACATATTTCTTGCTAATATCGCTTAAATTTAATGATTGTTTGAAACAAGTTTACTAAATTGATCTTGAATTTAACAATACATAAGACAACAGTCGTTTTTTAAGATGTAGATTAATAAAATATTTGCTTTTCCGTTACGTGATACACTAAAACAGTTGTACCTTTATATGAGACACGTATACCATGTCACATTTTAAAGCAAATTGGCGTCATATTCGTGTTGCGGATGTCGAGCGCATTTGGTATATCATGAATGGAAATTGATGACTATGTCACGCATAATGATCGGCTAGAATAACGATGTATTAAGTCAATTTTGAAATGTCACATATGACCTCAAGCAACGTCATAACCTCGCCTCGGTACGTCAGACTGTATAAACAAGACGTTAAATGTAATTTGGTTATCACATCCAAAACGACGTAAAGGCAGAAGAAGTATCTTTACCGACGTTTCTAATTGTCACCCACTGAACATACGTCATTTTTACATCATTACGCACGGAATGAAAATATCTGACTGATATCATTTGTCACTTTTCTATTCATGTAAGACCTTCGAAATATGGAAATGTCACAACTACGATTTTAATATTTACTAAGGAACATTTTCATCACAGGGAACATCGGAAATTACTTTGACAATGAAATATACTTACACTTACTCACTGATCAAGAAAACACTTAAGCGGCCATTTGCATGCCAGAAAATCATCACAATGCTAGAGGTTATGAGTTATGAGACAAAATGGCCTCACGTTTAGAAAGAGAGAGAATAAAGTAACGATACATTATTTGAAGCAGAGCAATATAAACAAGTTGTGTTTCATATGTATTATGCAACTAAAAACCTTTTGATTTATTTCATATATTATACATCAAACCATTTCTGGCAAGTTTCATCTAAATTGTTGTATATGTCTATTCAAATTCAACTGATTATGAAGAAGAAAATATACGAACCTAGTTAAAGCAACTTCATTAAGGTTTCTAACACTCAGTTGTATATTGGCATTATACAATTAATGTTATTGCTGACATTGTGTTTTCATTTGAATTAAATGGTGGTCATCATTTGTGAAGATATTTTTATTTATTTGAATAAATCCATTAAATAAATATTTAAGAAATAAATGCGTCAACGGTTTTACTGAATGGGCCTTTAATGACTTTCTTGTTTTAGAGATATACAAATGAACACCACAATAACAGACACTATCAAAACCTAAAGACTCACATGGTTTGGGCATGTGGCCCGAATACCTGTAGACCGCTACGTGGCCCGTGCGGACCACCTCGACTTCCCAAACCCAAGACCGCGAGGCCGTACGCCAAAGATGTGGTGCACCCAAATCCGAGAGGACACCGACCTACCCCTGGCGACAGCATAACGCAGAGCGTCCGAAAGACTAGACTGGTGCAGAGAAGTCAAGGAGAGAGCGAGGTTCCGGAGAGGAATACGCCCATAAGTCAAGTAAGTCAAGTCAAGAGATATGCAATCAGCTATGTTTTATTTGTTAAACCTTTCCTTGGTAAATGGACTAACAAAAGTTAATTTTCTATATCAATGTCTTTAAGATATGTATCCTATTATTACTGATTTTTGCAACTCTCTCACTTGAGCTTATTGTTACCTATATATA
>LQRL01003274.1:12365-23620 GCA_001703475.1 Hydroides elegans
CAAAATAGTGAAAAATACTTTTTCTTCAATATCTTTTATATCTAAAAACATAGAATATTCATATTTAGAAAATGAGCCGCGTTTTGCTATAAAAATTTGCAACACTTAAAATATTTTGCATTGCATTTTCCGTTTAAGAACTATAAGGGTGTGAAGTATTCCTGAAACTGTTGTTCCCCCTTTAGGTGCATAATTTGGACCAATGCTGATAATTAATCGGAAGTATTGGGATGATTACTTTAATGTCAAATAAATATGAGATTATTTTGTTTTAAAAGAATGGACAATAATGTGGGGTATTTATATTGGGCAAAGCAAATATATAGAAGTATCAATCATATTGCATAAGCTGTATGAAAACAACTATAAAATATAGCACATGCAATAATAAATATATCTGGGGGAACTATTCTAAAGGCCAAATAAAGATTTTCATGAAGGAATGAATAGAGATATCTAATGGAAACCCTAGCAAAGGCATGTACATGCACTTGAAGCTTGTCTGATAATGACCGCTCCTTGATATTTATAGCTGAGTGCAAAATATTTACACGTAACATTTGAATCATAACAAACTTATATATAACCCTACATTTAATTTATCTAAAACAACAAAATCTATCATTATTCATATACAGTTTATATTATAAAAAGCCTTTTTTGAAACTATAATATGACAGAAGATACTTCGAAAGCATCTCGAGTTGACCGGTATTTCGAAATAAAATATGTAGCCCTCTTTCTTTGAGTATTGAAATCCCTACGAGCCATTACCTGTTTTCTGTTCGCGTATCGTCCGTAGTCTTGCGCGGATCTTCTTTCTGTCGTCGAAGTTCTCAGTATTGTTGAGCTGAAATAACACCAGCATATATCATTAATTTCCATCTTATAATGCTAAGCTATTCATTTGTTTTAAGACAATGCAATTGTTTATTCAATTTAGGATGTCAACCACAGGGAACACACATCAGGTACAAACTCAGTGGAAGTCACACATCAGAAAATCACCATTTTTTTTCATTGGCCGAGGATGGAATACGCTTGATTATGTTACTATTTTACTATTTTAAAGAACAACCCGAACTGGTCAAGCCTCATGCAAGTTAACCCTTAGGTTTGATACTCATTGTATATGTATTCCTTGTAATGACAGAGACATAGCCCTTTATTATATAGGGTGCAAAATACGTAATACTGCACTCACCATTTTGTAGAAGCTCCTCGTCATTACCCCACCCATGACCAAATATTTCAATACTTTTAAATAAATACCCCCATTTTATCGCATTATCATTTGTGCAATATCATTTGGAGGATGCAATACACAAAATACAGCACTCACCATTTTGTAGAGCAGCTCCTCGTCGTCTACTCGATCAACGTCTTTGTCCGTCATGATGATGGGCTTGGCTTGCTTCTGCACGGCACACGGGGGAGAAAAACAAACAGAGGGAAAGGTCAAAATGAAGTCAAGGTCAAGGTCACAAACACAGGATTTTAAACGATTCATTTATATATTATATAAAATCTGTTGATTGTCTCTTTGTTGATGATGAGCTTTGCTTGCCTCTACACGGCACACGGGAAAGAAAACAAAAGGTTAAAACAGGTCAAATCCAAGGTCATAAACAAAGGTAATTTTTACAGGTTCAAACAGTTTCAGAAATGGTATCACGTCAAAATATAATAAAGTGGAAGAGTTATAATATTGACAGAGTATTGGCTTGTATTGGCTTGCTTCTGCACGGCACGCGATAAGAAAACAAAGGGAAGGTCAAAATGAGGTCATAAAAAGTCAAAGTCACGGTCATAAACAAAGGTTTGCATTGATTAATTGATATCCTTCACATTCCGTCTTGTATCTTTGGTGATGATGGTCTTCGCTTTCTTCGGCGCGGCACACAGAGAACAGGGTAAAACCGAGGTCAATTTGAGGTCATAAAAGGTCAAAGTCAATGTCATAAACATATGTTAAAATTGGTTTAGTGTACATTATACACAATCAGTCTTGTATTGATGATGGGCTTGGCTTGCTTCTGTTCGGCAAACAGGGTGAAAACACAAGGTCACAAAAGATCAAAGTCAAGATCATAAACAAATGTTTCGTTTAAATTTTGGTAAGGTTGCACTTCAAAATATTCTAGACATTATCAACTAATTTCGACTTGTTTTCTGAAGTCGATCATCTCTACTGGCTTCTGCACGGCACATGGGGGAGGAACCAACATGAACGGTTGGAATTGGTAGGGTTTCACATCAAAATATATTATACACGTATACGTTGCGCAATCTTTGCTTCGCTCATGCTGTCGTATAAATGATAGGGTTACACTTTATCGAATGTTTACATCATGTGGATCCGGAGCATCCCTTTAGTAATACAAGCCGCAAAACCTTGAATCTGAAAAAAAAATGATGATACACCTACAGTGTGATCAAAACTTCACCAGAAACCCGGTTTCATGGTAATGTAGCTTCAACACATGTTGTCCCGTTACAAGTTCAAAAACCTTATTGATTAAGTTGATTTTAATGATCATTCACTGCATCCCACAGCTTAACTTGTCACCTGCTTATGTTTAATCACAAAAGGATGCAGCCTATGTAAACAAACACAAGTGTTTCAATGTGGGTATGTCTTTGTGTGGATGACTCTGATGTTTTACTTGTTTTTATACATATAAACGGTTAAACCCATGTCTCTTTACTGCTTCCGTCAGACAATTAATTCGTGAGTGACCAAAAATGCGTTGACCGTCGACCCAACCCAAATACTCCCTTGACAATCGCCCTTTTTTGCATGAGTAAAAGCACCCACCCCCTCTTGATTATATTTCGAATTTATCATTACTAAGATTAATTTAATATTCCATAAAGTTTCATGTGTCATGTTGAACGTTCGAAAGACAAGGTACCAAACCGATGCGACCGTTTACATGTTTGAGAAAGAAAGTCACATATATTCTCTACCTTCTCCCACCATGACATCAGTCGGCTTATATCCACCATGGCTGCTTTTGTATTTTGTATCCAACACACGAAAAACAATGAGAAAAAAACACTATTATTTCATAATAGTCATAAACAATATGTAAAATCCAGGCATGGCCTAATTTTTTAGGAATATTTCATGATAACCACATCTCTACTGTCAACGTTTTTCACTGTCCAAGGATATATCAGGGTTTGTAGATTGTAACAGAAACGTCTTGTTAACTTATTGGTTCATGATTTTTTTTCTGTAGCCATCCAAGGTGGACAGAAATTATTTTCATGCAGTTCATTTATTTTAACAATCACGTGTAGCTATAAAAATGCGTAAACGATAAGTTTTCTGTGAGCAGTTTTCACAATATTGATGTTTACGTTTTTTTGTAAATGTGACAGAACGGTTTGATTTATGAATTTCAAAAACAATGCAATAAAAATGTGTTATTACACTGTAATGCTCATCTGTTGCATGCTGTCCTTGATTTCATTTACATAAAATAGTAGATAAAATTGATTTATTTTAATTTTCAGATAAATTTATATTTTCCATTCCTAAAATCTTTTTATGCCATACTCCGTTCAACTTCAACCAACATCTTGAGATATCCGTCAGAAATGTTAAACAAAATATTGAAAATGGAATTTTTGAGTTTATTTAGGCTAAAACCAATAATCCAGTTTATATGTTTGATCAATAGTAGATATCTTATTGTAAAACAAATATCCAGAATTGAGCATTGTTTTTATTTTTACATAATTTCTTATATCTTAATTTTCATATGTATTTTCTTAATAAACATAAGCCTTCTCTATTTATTTCCCGATTTCATTCAATAATATGAAAATATTTATCCGAACAGCCTTGTAGTTCCGTCATATAGATATGATATAATTTATGAGATATATCTGAAGATCACAATGTTATCAAGTATGTGTTACTAGACAAGGCCTTTAACATGTTATTAAGATAAGTCCATTTGTCCCAAGATAACGAAATGATACATTCACTTTGTCTTCAATTTTGTATTTGGGCGTATATAGTTGGGCTAAAACAATGGCCCAAGCACTATTACCCGTTTAAAGGCTGCGTACCCTGGAATCCTGATATACCAGGGCTTCCGGGTAAGAAGTTTCTTTAAGTATTCCCATGACTTAATGAAAATTGTGTGTGGCAAAGCTATTATAACTTAAATGTTAATATTATTTGGATTTAAGTTTATTTATCTTAATCAAGTGTAAATGAATCCTTTGAAAATTAAATGTTTATTAATTTTCAGTAAAGTATCAAGGATAACGTGGCATAAAAATACTGTGCATAACCATATATAATGGGTTAGCATCCTCTTGCATTGTAATTCTCAATATAAACCCCTGATATAAGGCAATAAGAGCGAGTTGTTAAAGCCAAGGTTGATTGGCGAATATTGGTATTTGATAGAGCCCCTAAATCAATGTAATCATAAATAAACAATTGAGCAAGGGTAGCAAAATATGGTATTTAGAAAATGTCGGGAAACGTTCGAATTTAGGCCTATTTGTTGCAATTCTTATTGATTTGTTTAACCATTATCCATTTTGTTCATATAAATTCGGCAAAACTATATATGGAATAATGGGGAGAGATTAAGAGCGAACGATTGGAACAGTTTAGACAAGTAGGAAGGTTGGTCAAAATGATGCTAGGAAGTCCAATCTATCACATTTCTGCCCATCTCGCAAATGATTTAAAAGCCATGTCGTCATAAAACCTGATAAATTTACTGATGACATAACCATTTATTATCATCATTGTCACTTTAAGTCCCTCGACTCACGCCCTCATTCAGAATGATCTCCTTATAAAACGCGCGTTCATCTATATCGCGGGCGTGACATTACGTTCGAAATAGCATGCAACGCATCTTGATAACGACAGGTTTCTCTGAATGCATTGATAAGTTATGTTGTCTCTTACCATTTCTATCATTTCTTATAGAATAGCCTACTTAGGTAACACACATTCAGCTTACATGTTCTGAGTTAATTAATTTTTATAAGTTATGTTTTTTTTTTTGCAATTCTACATTATCCAATTGCTCAAAAAAAATCAATGTATATATTCATTGCGCAAGCAATATGAATTTATATTTTCCAAACAAAATCCATTAATCATATTCATTTTCCTTGACTTTGAAAACCCATTACATGTAATTACTCTGAGTTGTTTACATTCGATTCATCATTAGTTTTGATATATTTTTCAAATTCCTGAAGGCCTTTAACTTCATCTTAATTATTTTGATTAATCTTTTCAATTTTTACTTTATATTTATTCAATATTTTTCCTTAAAATTCTCAGACATGCACACACGAACAAATTTCATTGTTTTGCACCAAATCATTTTAGTTCTTGAGTATATTTCTTGGAGGCTTTTCCAATTCGTGACATTTGAAAATCACTTACACAAAGGCATACTGTCGTTTGAACATCGATTTCAAATACGGAATCAATACCATGTCGAACAAGGCCAACGATTTCATCTTGAAATGAGTAGAATTGTCATGGTCTAAAAATAGCTTCCAGAGTGTAAAGTTATTGGAGCAAAAGGGTTTTATTGACTTTTAAACATAATTCTGAAAATACATTCGTACTATTAAAATAGAATGATTCTACACCATAATGTAATTGATATACTTTTTTAAGAAGTTGGTATATAGGGAAAATAAGTGGTGAAAAAGATATATTAGGGCACTTTAAAGCGTCTTGTCAAACTTCTTGTCAACAATTCTATAACAAAATTATATTGGAAATACGTTTGTATTATAAACTTTGTAAATTAAAGAATTCTGGACTTCCCCTTTGCTCTATAGTAAAACGGCATTTTTTCTGAAAGAATTCGACATCAATATTTATTAATTCGATTAGTCTAGACGAAACATCGAGAAATTGAAGCCGCTTGTTTTCTTTTTTTTTTTTTCATAAATTCCCATCATTCACTGAATGAAAGCTTGAAATGAACATATTGGAAAAATATGACGTCACGAAAGGAAAAACAAACATATGCTTCTCAATCGTCACTCATATAACTGTAGTGACGTCACAAGCAAAAATATGGTGGCTCATGAGCATTTATCATGGAGAGGGAGGGATGCTGAAACATGACATGCCAGCTCGGCATATTTTTGCACATTTTTTAACTTTGTTAACTAAACTAAAGTAAGAAAAGTTTCTAATTAATCTTTGAAAATTAGAGACAGTTATAGGCCTATATATATGTACTGTATTTTCTGTATCATAGACTCTACAATTACAAAGTACTATCATGTGGTATTACAGTCATTATTAATGTATCAATTGCTGAAAACATATGTACATTTACTTTAAAAAAACAAATGATAAAAGATTATAAGCCAGCTGTTCGATTTACAAGAACAAAGCAATATCTATGGATATTTCTATTTGTTCTTTGCCCCCCTAAACAAATGCATCAGATACGAAACCTTAAGAACGAAGCACCGTGAAGCCATATAGTCTCTTATCTTCCTATCAGAACGCACACAAAAACGATACCATGACCTATCAAGACAAAAACATAGGCATCACTCAACCATAACATTATCATGGCCACCATAGCTATCTTACACTATATGAGCAAACATATCAAATATTTCATGCATAAAAGTGTCTGGTTAAACGTCCACTTTCATCTGAAAAAAGAAACACTACTCTAATCCTTGTTCCATTTGGTCAAATATATACATCGAAGTAGAGATGTTTTTCTCTGACATATACGCCAAATGGTGAACTAAAAGACATAATTTTTACTTTATGACATCGAAAGGGGATTAAGTGCGTTTTACAAATCTCTATGATTTAATGTGCTTTATCGAGCTTATATCTTTATGCACGGAGTCCATAACACAAATATCGTTTTCTACGTCATCACTACGTCATCGATTCGTGTGATGACCT
This sequence comes from Hydroides elegans, assembly GCA_001703475.1. Taxonomy (NCBI): domain Eukaryota; kingdom Metazoa; phylum Annelida; class Polychaeta; order Sabellida; family Serpulidae; genus Hydroides; species Hydroides elegans. The sequence goes on from LQRL01003274.1 coordinate 19,309, forward strand.
TGACCAATGACGTAAACAGGGGTCATCTAGGTTCCAAGCCTCGAGTAAACAATACTCGGGTATTGATAATAACGTTTTGGGAAACTGACCATTATGGTTGTTTGTGTTATTGTGTTATTCGGTATTGTAGATGTAAACAGTACATAGAAACAAAGATGCGGAATACTCGGCCTCATAGTTTCATATGCTTGAATATATACAACAGCTTCTTGATTTATGTGCTACATCCATTTGTCACATTATAAACAATATTTCATCATCAAACGAACTATATTCACCAAAATACACACATAAGTTCGGTAACATTAAGAAACTGTGTTCACCTGCATGTATTTGTATGTCGAATTTAAATGATGAAAAAAAAACAGCCTTCATGCATTCTGGGACTATGTTTCAGCTGCTGACGCCTAAAGGTGTAGACACATATGATGAAACAACGCTTGTTTCCACCTTGTTTCCTTTTGACGTGCTACTGCGATGAAACAACGAGGAAACAACGAGGAAACAATGATGAAACAACGAGGAAACAACGAGGAAACAATGATGAAACAAGAAGGAAACAACGACGAAACAAGCGTTGGCGTAAACACAATGTTTTAAATGCATAATTGCCCCAAATTTTGGATATTATTAATGTATAATTGTTCATTATCCATCAATCACAGCAATAAAATATCGAAATTGCGTAATAATTATAACAATTGAACCAAACATTTCATTTTCAATTGTCTACAGTAATCTTTGTGACGCAATAATTATAAACAGCACGCTTTTAAAATGTAATGACATTTTCGCGATTCATCATTTTTAGTGATAGATCGAATGCTTGTTTCATCGTTGTTTCCTCATTGTTTCAGCGTTGTTTCATCGTTGTTTCATTTTTGCGTAACGCCACAAAGTGGCTGTTTCCAAAAGGAAACAAGCGTTGTTTCATCATATGTGTCTACACCTTTAATACACATTTTACACCCTCTTTATTTAGTTAAGCGTTATTTAGTTAAGCGATTCAATAAGAATTCATTATTATTGTAAACAGTATGAAAGGCAACACCAACAAACCACTGCAGTCAACAAACAAAACAAAAACACAATTTCACATTATGACCCTCATACCTGATCCAGATAAAGTGTGCCTTTCGGGTTATCACTTGCAACTTAACGTTTGAGTAGATTCGTGTAATTGGATCCCAACAGTGTGTGTTTAAGATCCAGGGAGCTCCAAGATTTTGACCTTGAAACCTTTGCAAGATATTTTTGTATATCCTTTCTTATATATCCAAGTAGTCCCAGAAAGTCAAAGTAACCCTTTTAAAAGCTTAAATACGTCAAATATATAATAGTTATATCTCAATATGGGAGTATATGAACAGTGTTTAAAATATTTAGAGCAACATACATAGTGTTACGTCTTACATATATGTATATGCAATCCTTTGAATCAAACTGTTCCTATTTTTTCACGAAATCATCCATGCGAATCCTCTCAGCATCTTACGGCACTATTAGGCATATATATAATATTAGCATATATATGATGAGATTAAGAAAGAGCTCTCTTAGCTGTATCCAGATAACATTTGGTTCCCAAGTGCACAGATGCTATAGATGCTACAGGTAGGAGTACGTATAGAGCAAAATACATATATCTTGTATACCAGGTATATCAAGGCTTTTGTACAAGAGCTAAAGATGCAGCATTGTGAAAAACTTATATTATAAAATCGTCCTAAACCTAGCGTTTAAGGTTTTTTTTTTAAAATAGTGGAAAATATATTCAGAGGAAGAGCTAAAACACAAACTTTGTTTAACGTAACATGTTTAAGGCGTATTTTTTTTACAGGTAGTCCACTATTTCCTACTCTACTTGCATATGTTTGTTTACTCGCTTAGATGCTTTCTTATTCTTTTTTGCGTTTCTCGGGATCAGTGCTTTTGGTCTGACCTTTATGGTTTACTGGTATTATGCGGGGGATGTGTTTCATTTATCATTTTCCTCAGATGATGCCAACTGAAGGTTACCGTACAAAATAATACCTTGCCCGTTTAATCTGTTTGGAGAAGGCAAAATATGATTGGAACACATGTTTTTAATCTATATCATATCAAAATATTCCAAAATTAAGCACTTTATACAAAGGCGTGGCATGGCACGTGAATAAATATGTCGATTATGGGTACATATCCAACATGCATCATGTCATGCCACGTGACAATGATTTGTAACGAGAAAATGTGCTTTATCAAGTGAGCAGATTCTTGCACAAATAACTTGTTTTTGAGGGAGTAGTGGGTTCATTAGTGAATTCATATGCCGGAACAGAGTAGGGAGTCTAGTAGAACATAGCCCTAAACTTTAAGCTAGACAGATTAATCCAGTGAAAGACTATACAATAATTTGGTTTGTGCATATAATGCTGAGCGAGAGAGAACTATGACTAAACATTTCAATTAAAGCGATATTCATTTAGTATATACTTTTAAATGAAATGTTATTACTCACACACCCCATCCCCCATCCTTACAAAAAAAAATCGCTCAGAATCCATCAAAGTACATGTAGTTCTGATTCGTTATCTATAGTGTGCCATTATAGTTTACAAAGGCCTGGTACGAACATGTTTTATACAACGGAACGCCGAAAACCTATTGCCACCAATAGATAGGCTTAATGTAAGATGAGCAAAGAAACGAGGCTCAAACCAACAATGCTAAGAATCTTATTACGGCTCTATAATGATTTACGATGCAAACAAACACATATGGTTTACAAACGCGCAAAAAGCCATATGTCTATGTACGTATTACGTCAGAGATAAGATGGAGCCAATAAAGAACTTTTCTTCATGAACATCATTGAGCAGGCTTCAAGCGTATAATACAACGATGATTTTACATGTACATGTATATTGAATCAATTATTTATTTGTACTCGATACGAAAATTTTCAATTGTATTTCGCTGATAAGATAAAATATGATGAAATTCAATTTTATTCTATTTTATTTTATGTGAAAAAAAATCTGGTATAAATAATTTGTGGAGGTCAGTCTGTTTTGCATATGGAACTGAACATCAAAGGAATGCCCAGCATTTGCTCAAGAACTTGTTCTAGCAAAAGTTAGCTAGGTTTCGCTACAAAAGAACGCATCTTGGCTTTAGCATTTAGAGAAATTCTTTAGAGTCTACTGTTAGACAGGTGTGAAGTTGCAACGGGATTATCTAAGGAGCTATTTATCAGTCATGGAGTACAATAAAAGTCGTATAAATACAATTAGTTTGCAGAGAAATGAAGGTCTTCCGTACTGTAAAGCAATCGAATAATATCGAACAAATAGACCGAATCTTTTATGTAGATGCTACCCGTTAGTCCCGTTTTTGCCCAAAGTAAGATGTAGTACCCTGGGAGCATTGTGGTATGCGAGAAAATCATATGTATGAGTATGCAAAATATATGTAAAACGATATGATATAAACATTCAGAAGGTGGTAATATATGATTACAGGTTTAGCTGCTGTAAGGATATAAAGGATATATTATATACTAAATAAAGTATTCCGATATATAAGGATATTAAGTATATGAAGCTGCAGCAGTTTTTTAAGAATTTTAACATCTCTCAGTTTTCTCTTAAATTTTATCTTCCTATAGAGAAGAACAATATATATATACTAGTATATTTGTAACATGCAATACAGGATCAGTTGCTGGTTTTGGGGCAAACTGCAAACAGGTGAGGGGTAATTTAGATAGGAACAAAATAAGAAAACAGGGCCATCAACACTGCAAAATAGGATCTAATTAATATGAATATCTAACAGATAATTTACCTTCAATATTCACCGAAAAAAATATATATCCAGATAAGATATATCTAATATCCGATTTCGCCAAATTTCAACCAGTACCGGCACTCAAAATTAATCTTAATCCTAGATCCTTCCCTTAATTGTATGATTATTTCTTATTTATTTAAATATAATATCAAATCATTTATCTTTAATAGCTCCGATCCTACTAACCGATTGATATGTATCCGTGCGTAAACGCGTATTCCCTATATCAGCCTATATAAAAAATATCCCCCGCAACCGCTCCGGATAGGTAGATAAGCGCTATCTATATGTCAATCGATGTGTTACCGTTGCTAAGATTGCTTTCTCCAAACCAGAAGAACTCTCCTTGCCTTCTCTCCCTTAATCACCTGGAGGCAACGAGCAACACAAACTAAAGATTTTGTATGTTTATCCGCTGCGAATCTTTAGCGCTACTGATATTTTCGGTTCCCGCTCGTTACAGGGGGGGGGGGGGGAG
>LQRL01003275.1:0-13975 GCA_001703475.1 Hydroides elegans
GTGTGTATTAAATTCAAAGAAACTTGTAAAACGTTAGGGCCTGGCCACATTGAATGTTGTTTCTGAGCTTCTCCCTAACACCATTTATCTCGATATTGAAAGAATGATTGTCTTAACATTGTTTTCATTAAATAATGTTCGTTTAAACCAAAATAATATTTATTTCGAGTTATAACGCTCGAAAGAAAATATACACATTTGCTTAAAAGAACATATATTTCCATTTAAAGTGATGAAACTTGATTTCAGTTAATGTGTTTCGCTGTGGTCAAATTCATTGTGTTACCAAGGTCTTACTCCTTACGAAGCACAGTCCAATAATTATTCGTTTCCATTGAATGTCCAATCAATCCATATACCATCGCGGGTGATTGAACTTACATGGTTTGATATGAAGAGCAAGGATTTATTCGGACAAATCGATAAAAAAATAAAAGAAATAATACATTAGAATAATTAGGAATGAAATATAACAACAGTGATTTTACAAATATTTGATGGTTGTAGGATTTGAAAATAAGATATTTTAAGAGAAACTATACTGTAAGTGAAATGTTTTCCTATTGCATCTAATTTCTTGTCACGTTGATAGGTTCAAAATATAGCTCTTAACATAGAGGCATATACATCATATAAAAGAAGGTGATAGTAGTTTCACTTATATGTATTAGAATACACAAATGATAAGGTGAAACATTTTAGTTCCATATTAAAATCGATTGAATGGATAAGAATAAGGTTAAAATATGTGTAACCGAGTGTATGTTCATTATCGGTAAAAAAAAAACCGGCGGATATATATTTTTTCTCCATTTATCTAAATAATGCGATCAACTAAGCTATAAAGTCACTAAACATACTGATTCTCAAATAAAACCAAATAGCAATCAGGCTATATGAAATGTCATTTATATATAATCGTAACAAACAGCACATTTTAAACCATTTCTTTTTTGGCCTTTCCATAACGGTTGACCATTCTACGTTGCACAAAAAGCTATGCTTTCCAGAACTCGCCATTTTGGCATTTTTATTACGGAAGGAGTATTTACGTCTTTTTCGTCCGATTTCGTAACGAAATTTAAAAATGTAGTTCTTACTTATCAATCTTAAAATATTGTCCGCGAAAACCTCCTAATACTTGGCGTTTGTTAGCATGTTATGAGAATAAATTTTCCATAAATATCCCGTTGCGCAACAAAAGACATGGCTCATTTAATTGGGATTGATTAAAAAACTACACACTGTTTCCTATATCCCTAGTTGAAAACAAAAATGATTCAGCCTGGCTGATTATGTGACGCATTGCATCTTTATTGTACAATAATTCACTAAATTGTTCCCGATAAAACGCTCCAAAATTTTACGACAAGAATGTTAAAAGTACGAAAAATATTACTATGGAAACAAAAGGGCATATCTTTATGTTACCTTTATTATGCCTTTTTGATGTCTAAAGATTATATAACTGTTATTTCGTGAATATAATCGTTTTTTTTGTAATTGCTGGCCTATGCTGCGTTACACCCTGTATTTGAGTCATCATGCACTCCATAAATAGCAGCCGCAGCTTGCTGCAGGGCGTTGTGATCGTCTCTTAAATCACCGAATTGCTCATTCAGCAAAATCTCCATATCGTCCCAATTTGTCACTTTTCCCATTTCCATATGGCTTCGGTTGCTTTTCATGACTTTTGATTAGTTTTGATGTACATGAACGTGCGATTGATATCGGTATCCATTTTGATGGTTGCTTTCCTGTTAAACAATGCATAAATACAGTTTTTTTCTTAAAAATACCAAACTTTGATATTCTAATTTAATTGGCTCACTAATATGCCGACACTTATTGTATGAAGCTTATTAAATATTTACATTGTTTAAGAGGATTTAAGAATTATTTCATCTTTTTATTTCAATGACAGGCACGGATTAAGAGGGGGGCACCCGGCGCGCGCCCCCTGTTCGCCCTTATATCTAAGACAAAAATAGAACTGCCCCCGGTTCAGTCTGATATTTTATAGTATTTGAGCCCCCGATTCAACATGTTCATGATCCGCGCCTGAATGATATGGAACAATGCCATTTGTTCTTACATATTGCACCATATAGATACATTGTTTATCCCTTTCGTGAACAAAAAGAAAGCTGATTTATTTTTGTCATATCTTTTAAAATCGTTTTGATTATTTGTTATATGTATATTACATGTAGCCTTGCATATCACATCATAAAAGTTGTCATATGTATAGGGATAATACATTAATTTGAAATCGCTTTAACTATGGATTATTTTTCTAGAATTAATATAGTAAAATGTTATATGATTTTGTACGAAACACATTGTTTTCAAAGCGTTACTAATAAAGATATTTAGAAAATTTTACCTTGTCAAAACCTGGTTGTAGTCTGCTATTTAAGTCTTCTATTTTACTGGACATTTTAGTTTAGAAATAACAAGTCCAGATACGCCAATAGCAATAACGTTATAAATATATATTTATTTTTAGTTTTATTTATTTCTGAGCCTGAGTTATAATGACTTTGTAGGCTATATAATGTAATTTACAGTTTCAATTGGCCAGGCGCCATTGGACTTAAATTAAAAGCGTTTTATTGGTGTCGGTGTGAAATAATAAGTTCAACGTAACAAAGGAAACATATGAATAATTTTCTAATTTATCGTTCAAGGACCTACATATTCAACCATGTGTTTAATGCATTACTTCCCACTGTCAATAATTAGTTAGAATATCAACATATTGCGAATTATCATTCGATTCAGCAAAAGCATATGCTTCATACAAAATAAATAAACAATACATGTTAATTAGGCGCCCCCTCTTAGTTCTGAAATAAATGCAACAAGAATAGATGTGCTCTCAGAGCATACATATGATTTCTTTTATTTTTATTATAAGGGAATCCTTAGACGCCTAATTAAATATTTCGGATTTGATGCAATTATTGCATTATGTTTAATTAAATAGTGAATATTTTTGCATTTGCAAGAATAGGCCATTCAATCCAAAATTTAAATACAAGTGATTGTTTTCTCTATTCTCCCATTTTCGAAAAGACCTTTTGTTAGCCATCTTCTTGCAACGATACTCAATATTTGTCTTTGTAAGGATGATAAACAACAGGGCTCAAATTGAGCATTCTTATTGCAGCACATTTTTAGTTCTAAAAACACTTCAACTGTCAGTGAATAATTACTTTACACGCATATTGAATAATAACAGCTTTTGCTTTCTGTAAGCCCCGCCCACTTGCTATGAATATGTGGAGGCTTCTCTATGGCTCAGTGTGGGTGATTGACGATATTCAGTGTTTGCAGAAATGTCAATAGGAACCACTCATTTTTACGCCATAGGATTTGGTAAACATCAAATATTTCACAAACTATGTTACATATCATATTAAAATCCAGATAATTATAAACTTTACATCGTCATTAATACCTCTGTACCATTTTAATCATGTTAAGTGGTTATTAAGAGTAAGTTATGGTGTGCACAAAAGTTTGTTGTCTAAAATCGAACGAAAATATAATCCAATTTTTTTCGTAAACGAAAAGAAATCAGATAATTGGGGCCCATGTTTGATTATTTTCTGGATTCGTGCCTGTAAAGAATTTTCTCAAGATCAAACGAAAAAAATAATGCGTATAAAAAGTAACATAACTATTTCAAATGACGTGCGAATTCTATAATGAATTTTAAAGATGTTATATGTTTCTTTAGTTTTGCGAAACGAGGAAGGATTTATATTCTAAGCTCTTAGAATATATACATATATGTATTGAAATTCAAAAGAAACTTGTGAAACGTTAGGGCCTGGCCACATTGAATGTTTTTTTCTGAGCTTCTCCCTAACACCATTTATCTCGATATTGAAAGAATGATTGTCTTAACATTATTTTCATTAAATAATGTTCGTTAAAACGAAAATAATATTTATTTCGAGTTATAACGCTCGAAAGAAAATATACACATTTGCTTAAAAGAACATAGATTTCCATTTAAAGCGATGAAGCTTGATTTAAGTTAATGTGTTTCGCTGTGGTCAAATACATTGTGTTACCAAGGTCTTACTCCTTACGAAGCACAGTCCAATAATTATTCGTTTCCATTGAATGTCCAATCAATCCATATACCATCGCGGGTGATTGAACTTACATGGTTTGATATGAAGAGCAAGGATTTATCCGGACAAATCGATAAAAGAATAAAAGTAATAATACATTAGAATAATTAGGAATGAAATATAACAACAGTGATTTTACAAATATTTGATGGTTGTAGGACTTGAAAATCAGATATTTTAAGAGAAACTATACTGTAAGTGAAATGTTTTCCTATTGCATCTAATTTCTGGTCACGTTGATAGGTTCAAAATATAGCTCTAAACATAAAGGCATATACATCATATAAAAAAAGGTGATAACAGTTTCACTGATATGTATTAGAATACACAAATTATAAGGTGAAACATTTTAGTTCCATATTAAAATCGATTGAATGGATAAGAATAAGGTTAAACTATGTGTAACCGAGTGTATGTTCATTATCGGTAAAAAATCCGGCGGATATATATTTTGTCTCCATTTATCTAAATAATGCGATCAATCAAGCTATACAGTCACTAAACATACTGATTCTCAAATAAAACCAAATAGCAATCAGGCTATATGAAATGTCATTTATATATCATCGTAAGAAACAACACATTTTAAACCATTTCTTTTTTGGCCTTTCCATAACGGTTGACCATTCTACGTTGCACAAAAAGCTTTGCTTTCCAGAACTCGCCATTTTGGCATTTTTATTACGGAAGGAGTATTTACGTCTTTTTCGTCCGATTTCGTAGCGAAATTTAAAAATGTAGTTCTGACTTATCAATCTTAAAATATTGTCCGCGAAAACCTCCCGATACTTGGCGTTTGTTAGCATGTTATGTGAATAAATTGTCCATAAAGATCCCGTTGCGCAACAAAAGACATGGGTCATTTAATTAGGATTGATTAAACATTTAAACACTGTTTCCTATATTCCTAGTTGAAAACAAAAATGATTCAGCCTGGCTGATAACGTGACGCATTGCATCTTTTTTGTACCATAATTCACTAAAGTTTTCAGGAAACTCAAAGCTATAATTACCGCAATGGCCAATGAGGTGAGCTTGGATGACCAACCAACATTAGAACATTGCTCTTCCACTCAGAGCATTGTTCTCATGTTGGTGGAGTTTGGGTTATAGATCAGTAATTAGAGGGATGGGTGTGTGCGATTTCATCATTCTCCGCCTTCACTTCCCGTTTAGACGATTGCCGATGAGGTGAGCTGGGATGACCACGTGACCAATCTCGTTGCGCAGTCGCAGCCGGGATTTTGCAGATCGAGGCCGCGTGTATATTCAGTCTCAAGAACGGGGTGCTGTTCAACTCAGAGCAATGTCCTCATGTAAGGGTTGTTTCATCATGAATTATATGCAAACAGTGAACTTTTTTTTGATATTCTAAAGTTGATACGATCGGTTTTTCATAAAAGTCGCAGAATTATGCAAATTGTTTTATGCATGTGTTTCATTTAGCTATTGCTGCAGTACTTAATACAATATGATACATGTGTTTAACATTGGTGTTTTGTGTGTTCTACTAATAAATCAAATGAAAGTAAATTAACAACCAGCTAAGATCCAGTTCCTTTTTCCTCAGCTTCTTCATCTCGAGCCTGACGAGCGGCGTCTGATCGCAAAGGAAATTCGCAAACAAAGACTGAACAAATTCGAGCGAGGAATACAGTTTGGAAACGACAAATTCTATTTGGAACACGCTGGTCGCAGACTTGTTATAAGCACTGAAGACAAACGCAGAGCTATAGTTTTTAGATATACTGATAAAGGTAGATAAATTAATTATGTGTATTTCAATAGCACACCATTCCTAAATCATTAACAAAATGAATCAAAGTAGAAAAGCAAAATAGCGTATAACTTTATTTTCACCATTTTACCATAACTTTTTCACGTGCGAATAGTTTAACATGCTGTTTAAGAAAGAATCCCTTTTTTCCTATTTGACCCACAGCGGTCGTGGCAGCCTACACCATCCTAAACAGAGACCAATCCGTCGTCAACGCCGCAATCCAAGGCGATCAACAAGTGGGAGCACACGGTCATGGCTAGGGAAGATCGCGCTGACCTCAACCGGAGTTGGAATGAAGTGACATGGTCCATTCAGACCTCGCAACTGCCCAATATCAGCACCTAACGACGAGGATCGTTCAGGGGGATGGGTTGGGAGTAGGGGTCGGGGATGGTGGTGGTTGGGCATGTGTGGTAAAAATATAAACAACCTGATGATTATTCATGACAATAAACTGTAAATGTTCCATTTGTGTTTTGTTTAAATAAATTGACATCTTTTATATTTATCAGCAACTAAATTTGATTGCTGAGATTTTTTATTTTTTTTTTGTTTTTGTTTTGAATAAATTGATCAAGTATTCAAAATCAAGCAGTGGTTTACTTACCAAAAAAGAAGCAGATATAAATTAATCAACTCCGCATAAAAAGTAAACTAACAATAAACGTTGCATGCACTTGACAAAATCAAACTACCTAGGATTTGTATTCACATTGTGAAGCCCTTTGATCAAACGTTAAATAGGGGCTCCATAACATTATTGTTATTATTATATAATGCTGTAAACTAAACATCCCGAGTTTAAACTATTCAATTAGACGATACGCAATCGTCTCGAAAACAACAAATAGTTTATTTCTCTCTCATTTTTGCATAAGGAATAAAGATAAGGAAACGTTCTTGAAGTTGTGTATTTTATTGTGAAATTATTAATGTGAACTTATCACTAATGTGGAATTATCAACTATAATTTATTATAATCAATTGTGAACTTTGTACTTAAAGTATGTTCTCTTCATATAGGATAATCTACCAAATCAGTTTTATATAGTATTCTAACAATTCAACTATGTTGTATAGATAGTAGTATAGCAGTTTATTCTCCTCCTTTATTCTGTCTACCGAGTTCATAGAAGTCTATAGATTATAGGATAGGTCGTTTCCACTATTCTTGTATGTGCATATTGCGAGGTAATATAATGATGACTTTATTAAAGATAATAACTAATTATAAGTAAAATATCAAAAACCTGTGTTACGTGACGAAATAAAACAAAACACCCATGACATACGAAATATATTACTTTTTTCAAGTTGATCATTTATTGTTTTTTAAAACACGTTTAAAGAAAATGATAGTTAATCAATAATTGACGACATAAAAAAACATAAGTCTAATCATGTGTAGCAAACCTTGTGTTCGTGTTTGTAAATATTTTCATGCAAGGCCCGTTATCAATATCAACGAACCCTCTACTGCATATTGCATTCAATGTATTCAGAGTTCCTATTTATCCCTAATCGGCAATAAAGGCTTATTTTAATATATAAGGCTCGCGATCAATACCTACGTAACCTCCACTACATGCTATACCCAACTGTGTTCTATATAAAGGTACTTTACTGACATTAAGTTGTGATAAGTTTGTATAAATCCTTAACACACACAGCTGTCTTCAATAAAACACAGGAGATTGGCTGTATGGAAGCAAATAAATTGATCATAAAGCTGTTTGATATATAAATAATGGATTCAAGGCACGGGATCAATATGTAAGTATAACATCATGCTGTATTGAGTAGACTATTATATATCATTGCTAACATTAAGTGGTGTTTTTACATTTGTTTTAATCTTTAGCCCACGCGATGTTATCTTCATTATCGCTTTAATGGAATCTTACAAGCAAAATACGTATATTTATAACTAATTTACAAGAGAATAAATGGATATAAAAAATATAAAAACGTTAATATTTCTACTCATTTATATATATTAGTTCTTTCACTATCAACACATGGAATATATGGAGAGGAAGGAACTTTCATTATACCAACATTGAAATTAACTGCTCTTACGCATAGACTTGGCATTCGAATGTATGAGCTATATATATACACAAATCTAGAAAACATAAGAGGCGCCATCAAACGGTGGATAACTCATATTCATAATTAAGCATCAAAGTTATGTATACAATGTGAATGTACATCTTTTGACAATGCAGGCTGCATCATCAGTGATCCTCGTTACCTGTCTTGATACAATCAAAGTTTAATTCGAAATGGGGAATTTATTCAAGAAGCAAAAAAAGTCATCCTCCCGTGATGAAAAATCGAAACCACACAATGAAAGTGGATTGACCTCCATCCACACAGAAACTGAAATGCCTTCTGTCTGGGGGCGCAGTGCATACTATAAAGAATCACGAGACATAGCCACTAAATCGAATGAGGGTGCATGCCCAAAGAAATTAATATTGTACAGTGGCGATTTGATTCACATGCAAGAATTTGACGCATGGGCTGCCGCTGCGAACAGAAAGGTAGAATGGAGCCAAGAGAAAAAACAATTTGCTTATGCATTTAGAATTCACTGTTGCGACAATTCGGATGGCGCTTCATTAGACGCACTCATTCATCTCCCTCACTTTCGCTTTATCGCAGGCGCAATAATAAGCGGACTTCACCCCTCTTACTTAGATGACCCACTATTCCTTGCGAGGCTACATGATGCTCTCCTTCCGCATGTGCTCCCCGAACATGAAAGTGATCTGCGTCGGTGGCTTTGTGAGGCAATCAAGAAGCAGTATCCAGTGTCGGTGCGTGAGTTCTATGATGCGCTGTGGGCGAAATCCTTTTTAAGCGATATCAATGATTGTCAGACTATTAAAGACTTCTATGAAGGACATTTTGATAAACTGAAAAAGGAAATGACTAATGCGTCTTTGATTAAATCAGTCATTCAATTCGGTATCTCTCGTCACATTCGTGTCATGCTGCACGTCATTAATGATCCGTTATACGAGGATGCTTTAGACACTCATTCCATATCAAAATTGTTGGAATGGGCAATCTCATCGAATTTCAACGTCGATGAAATACATTGTTTGAGGCATATCGATACTGAAAATGTACCACTAGTTCAAGACTGGAATGATGAGCGTCAACTATTTACGTCTCAGATATCTGAACACACAAGTCAATTATGTCAAACAAAGTCCGAATATATCATCGATTCAATCGTGCCTAGGATTTTAGAACGAATGGTTATATGTGAACAGAATTGTAGAACAGACGAAAAGGCAAAAGCTATCTCGTGGCTGCTAAACCAAATATGCAAGGCGATGGAGGAAGATGATCCCGGTGCTACATGTGAACCTATATTGGTGGGAAGCGCCTCAGAGTGTACTCAGGCCTTGTTCATTGACGAGTTTGACCATGTGCTGCTCACAAATTCAAAATTAAAATTTAATGATATACAAAGAGCATTGAATTGCGCAGTGCTCAAAATGACAAACATGCATCATCCCCGTTTAGTACTCGGAAGCATGGCACTGGACACCAACCGTTCATATCCATGTTTATACATCACTTGGGTGGATGAGCATCTCCGGAACAGGCGTATCTCAATAGATCTGGTACCTGCCAAGCCATTGATGATACCAGTCACCCTCCCTCACCACAACTTTCTACCCGTGCCACGTGAGCAGCTGCCTGAGGATGGAGATTTTGATGATGATGATGATGATGATGATGATGATGCACAATCATTGGAAGAAGTCACCCTCTCTCATCACAACCTCCTAACCGTGCCACGTGAGCAGTGGCCTAGTAATGGAGATGCAAGACAGAGTAGCAACGCCAGAATAGTGGATCACGACGATGTATCATCAATCGCAGCAAAAAACACACCACGTTTATTTGCCGAATTAAAATACGATGACCCAGTATATTCGCAGGTTGAAAATGGTGTGATCAAGGCTCTCCCTTCCTATATCATCGAGGGCTACCGCCTTGCAAAATCGTTCCGTATCACGCATGTAATCCGGCCAATTATACAAAAGCTCATCGAACTCGGTGTGACTCTTGACATACATAAAATAATAAGAACCTATCACCTTAAGACTTGTGTGTTCTACTTGACCCAGCACTATGTGTACGACGATTCGGATATCGAAGAAAACAATCGATGGACATGGGCTATTGCCATATTCATGAAACTGCGTGAGTTCGTGATGCTTGGCGACGTAAATGAATTCTTTGCGACTGAGCGATTTATTTTTAAAGATTCAGTTGGTCATGATCCCGAGTGCGAACACGATGAAGAGGATTTCACCGCACCCTTACCTCGACTTCGCTGCTGCCGCCGTCGAAAGGCGCGCCTCCTTATGGTCGACCAGATCCTGCGAGTGCTGCGCGACTCAAAGAGCAAATATCAGCCGAAGAACAAAGCATTCGGCAAGGCGCTTTCAAATGCCGTAAACACGTCTCTACTCAGCTTGATATGAATCGATTTCATGCGTTTTTTATTTCAAGTTAAAGGGCTGGTGTCGAAAGTCGCGCCTCTTGATTGTCGACCAAATCCTGTGAGTGCATGATAATAAAAACACAAAAAAAAATACTCGATTTGTACTTGTATCTATGTGCGTTCCAAAATTGCAAGACTAGAGAGATAAAAGTACGAAAAATATTACCATGGCAACAAAAAGAGCATATATTTACTTGCTACCTTAATTATGCCTCTTTTCCATCTTCAAATCATCTAAGCTAACTACAGGCTTCGGTTTTATTTCAATAGCTTCCATTAAATTTGCCCCCCCCCCTCTCACCATCGGGCCAAGGTAATAATAAAAACATTGTTTCACGACAGGTTTCATTGGTATCCAGTAGAAAAATAGAGAGAAACATGTATTTATTGCATTATGTTTTATTTGTGTTTAACAAAAATAATCATGTCAATAAATGAACCACACATTAATTTATTAAAACCTTTTCTTGCCATGATATTATAGAGTGAACGTTTTTCTTCGCCACTTGCTGTTTTATAAAATTTGAGATTAATATATATATATATGATCGATTTCAAAATCAATCATCACTTGTTGGCAACATCGCTACGGAGCGAGTATATTGCGAATCGTGAATGTAATCGCAAGGAGCCACAATTTTGCAGTTGATCGACAAGTGTCCAATAAGATAAACTGACATCACTGGTATTGCAGCCTCATTGGTATTGCAGTCTCAAGATGGCTTGTAATTGTAATAACTAAATCAGTCTGAAATCGCTTCAAACTTTTAACAAGTAATCACGTCCCTTATGCTGCGTTACACCATGTCTTTGAGTCATCATGCACTCCATAAATAGCAGCCACGGCTTGTTGCAGGGCATTGTGATCATCTCTCAAATCACCGATTTGTTCATTCAGCAAAATCTCCATTTCGTCCCAATTCGTGACTATACCCATTTCCATGTGGCTTCGGTTGTTTATTCTTACGTGCTGATGGTTTTGATTTTGAGTGATTTGCGATCGATTTCCGTTTCGATGAACAGTTTCCTGTACAAACAAGAAATTAACCATAGTTATCATTTTTAAGAAGCAATAAACACAATAATTAAAAATTGAAATGTACTTAAAATTTGCCGAAAATCAGTGTTTGGTTTTAGGGAGCAATTATTTGTAAAAAGGAATGTGTCACGGATTAATGCAGAGTAAATCGGGTTATTTAGGCACGACAAGCCAGCTATATTTTGTTTTAACTCGCAGCGGATTTGAAAGAAATAATAGTCAAACTATTATCGCTCGCAATAGATAAACTATAGGTAATAAATTTGTCATTATGAGTTCGAAAAGTCCCTGGCCGGCGGACATTATGCATATAAGTACAAATCCGTAATTATTTTGGTAAAATCATTTTGAATAGATATTTTAATGCTTTGAAATATTTGCAATCAGCGTAGTGTCATCAAGAAGAAAGCAATATTATCGGGCACCATTTTTTACCATAACACGGTGTAATATTGTATGATTGATTTGTACATTGATTTCAAAGTATATCAAATCAAAACCAAAGATATAACCTTTTTAATATTTGGTTGCAGCCTGCTATTCAACTTTTCCAATTTACTTTCCATTTTAGTTCAGAAAAATCCAGATGAGTTAATCTCACATAAAATTTAAAGAATCTAGTTAATCAATATTGCTTATTAATTCATTTTGATTTGCAAGTTTTATTTATCTATAATTCTTAGTTATTATGACTATGTATGCCTTGTAATGTACTATTGCAGTTTCAACGGGGTAAGCGCCATTTGACTTAAATTAAAAGCATTTTATTGCGGTCGGTGTGAAATAATAAGATCAACAGAACAAGGGAAACATATGAATAATTTTCTAATTTATCGTTCAAGGACCTCCATATGCTAACATGTGGTTAATGCATTACATTCCACTGTGAATAATTAGTTCGAATATCAACATATTGCGGATTATCATTCGATTCAGCAAAAGCATATGCTTCATACAAAATAAATAAACAATACATGTATGTTAATTAGGCACTCCCTCTTAGTTCTGAAATACATGAACTTAGGGCCCATGTTTGATTGTTTTCTGGATTCGCGCCTGTAAAGAATTCGTGCGAATTCGATAAGGAATTTTTTAAGATGTTATCTGTTTCTTTGGTTTTGCGAAACGATGAGGGATTTATATTCTAAATTCTCAGAATAAATATATCTATGTATTTGGTTCAAAAGAAACTTATAAAACGTCAGGGCCTGGACACATTGAATGTTTTTCTGAGCTTCCCCTTACACCATTTATATTGAAAGAATGATTATTTTGACATTATTTTCATTAAATAATGTTCGTTAAAGCCATAAGTATATTTATTTCGAGTTATAAAGCTCGAAAGAAAATATACACATTTGCTTAAAAGAACATAGATTTCCATTGAAAGCAATAAATCTTGATTTCAGTTAATGTGGTTCGCTGTGGTCAAATACATTGTGTTACCAAGGTCTTACTCCTTACGAGCCACAGTTCAACATTTATTCGTTTCCATTGAATTTCCAATCAATCCATATACCATTGCGGGTGATTGAACTTACATGGTTTGATATGAAGAGCAAGGATATATCCGGACAAATCGATAAACAAAAGTAATAATACATTATAATAATTAGGTATGAAATATAACAAAAGTGATTTAACAAATATTTGATGGTTGTAGGATTTGAAAATAAGATATTTTAAGAGAAACTATACTGTAAGTGAAATTTTTTCCTATAGCATCTTATTTCTTGTCACGTTGATAGTTTCAAAATATAACTCTAAACAAAAAGACATATACATCATATAAAAGAAGGTGATAGTAGTTTCATTTATATGTATAAGAATACAAAAAAATATAAGGTGAAACATTTTAATTCCATGTTAAAATCGATTGAAAGGATAAGAATAAGGTTAAAATATGTGTAACCGAATGTATGTTCATTATCGGTAAAAAACCCGGCGTATATATATTTTTTTCGCCATTTATCTAAATAATGCGATCAACTAAGCTATAAAGTCACTAAACAAACTGATTCTCAAATAAAACCGAACAGCAATCAGGCTATATGAAATGTCATTTTTATATACTCGTAACAAACAACACAGTTTAAACCATTTCTTTTTTGGCCTTTCCATAACGGCTGACCATTCTACGTTGCACAAAAAGCTATGCTTTCCAGAACTCGCCATGTTGGCATTTTTATAACCAAAGGAGTATTTACGTCTTTTTCGTCCGATTTCGTAACGAAATTTAAAAATGTAGTGCTGATCAATCTTAAAATATTGTCCGCAAAAACCTCCCAATACTTGGCGTTTGTTAGCAGGTTATGAGAATAAATTGTCAATAAATATCCCGTTGCGCAACAAATGACATGGCTCATTTAAATGGGATTGTGACGGAAGTGAGCAACCAATCAAAATGCGCGTTACATATAATAATTAAGTTTTCGAACGGTTTGGCAGTAGATCGAGGTGAGCGCCAGACATATTGA
>LQRL01003295.1:0-12009 GCA_001703475.1 Hydroides elegans
CAAGCCCTCGCTTGTCTATGCAGTCCACTCAGTCTACACAGCAGGGAAAGGGTACCATAGCAACCGAAATGGTCAACCTCAAAATCCCCGGTTACCAAGCGGGCTTCCGTCAAATCCAGATTAACCAAGTATCCCTCTGGAGCGACTCTGTGAACATCCATGATTCTAGTCAATCCTCGAAAAACTCAAAGAAAATCAGCACAAGCTGTAAACTCATCGAGCTGAACGCGTCACACAATTTCCTAACAGCGGTACCCGAAGCCCTAGCCTGCTTAACACCGCATTTGGAAACTTTGAATATGTCCCATAATAAACTGCGATCGCTGGGAGCACCCCATATGTATCCCGGAAGTCTGAGGGAGTTGGATGTATCGTATAATGATTTAGAGGATATGATGAGGGAGGAATTGCTGGAATCATCGGGGGATTCTGGATATCATAGTGTTGGCCTTGTGTGTTATAGTCCGCAAGCACGGAGCAATAGGCCCAATCCAAGGTAATACCCGTTTGTGTTTATGGTTGTATAGTCATTTCTTCACGCTTCTTTATATGGCAATCGTTTTATATTATGAAAGTGAATCAATTTCGTTTTTGCAATCATTTTTATAAAGGCAAAGTTTTGATATTGTTGCCACAACAAATACGAAATATGTTAAGAAAGAAAAATCAGTTGAATTTCCGAATTCACAAAAACTGGTTTGTAAAACGAATCCACCATCTAAAAAAAACACTGTTTGGAAAAAAGTCTAACATGCGATAAAACAATGAGTAGAAATTCATGCAATTCCTTATAGGCAGGTTTTCTAGCGGTCTAAACAAGTTTTTAAATTACAAAAACTCAAATAGAAACCTATCCTTAATATTTTAATGTATTGTACCATACATGTAAATGTGTAAATATATTTCCATCAGGGGTAGCTGTCGACACCGCAGTCACAACGAAATGGAGCGATTAAAAACACTAAAACTGGCTCATAACAAACTCCAGAGATTGTGTATGACGACCGATGCACGGGCCTTTGAAACGTCACTTACACGATCACCTGTTAAAGAGGTAGGACACTGTGTTATTATGGAAAATTAATATTTTGAGGAAAAAAAAAAAACATTTAGAATCCAATATGCCTAGCGCATTCACAACCACAAAATTAGTGTATCATGTGAATTTCGTGTGAAGGGTAAGGCCAATTAAAAAAACAGAAATGGATCTATACATTGTATGTTAAGGATTTCAAACATCGCTCACATGATTACCCATCAGTGAGTTATGCAATAATATGTAAACACCTATAAATATAAGAAAAAATATATTTAGTTGAACAGACGAAGTCTTGACATCAAGCAGTTTCCTCTCAACCTCACGAAAACAACCTTTCGTGAATCAGCAAAGATTTTTTATTGAAAACCTCAAACTGCACTTAACCCTCATAGTACATGTAGTTTGAGATCCCATTTCTATACATCAAAACACGCTTTTCTCGCATGTACACTTTATGATGGAAATTTTAAACCGAAAGTGAAATTCATCATTAGATAATGTATATAAAAACAGCAATGCAACAAATCATACACCCTTTAAAAAACAGTGACATCAATAAACACAAATATCAATAAACCATCCAGAAAGGTTTATGTTTTGACA
This sequence comes from Hydroides elegans, assembly GCA_001703475.1. Classification (NCBI taxonomy): domain Eukaryota; kingdom Metazoa; phylum Annelida; class Polychaeta; order Sabellida; family Serpulidae; genus Hydroides; species Hydroides elegans. The sequence goes on from LQRL01003295.1 coordinate 1,643, forward strand.
AACTTAAACAGCCAAATTGTGATTGATTGTCCTTAAGCTAGTTATCATAAACCAGTGGTAATCTTATTTTGAAAACGAAAGTAGTTTTGAACGAGCGTGGGGGTACAAGTAACCACACTAGTTCCGTGAAATTATGCAAAAAAAGAAAGGACTAATCTGCGTGAAATAGACTATTAATGATACAGTACAAGTTTGTTAGAAAAATAGAAATTCCGCATGCTAAATATACAGTAAAATGAAGAAAACAAAATATTTATATATAAAAACAAGTCTTACATCATGTACATGTATGAACTTGAGCTATTTTTATCATCAGAAATCACGTTTAGATTTATACAAAAAAAAAAACATTTTCGAGGAAAATTACTAATGCACAACTGTATTTAAGTAAAAAAATATAATGATTACTAAAATAATTGCCCTTTTTCTCTGTTTATGTCCAGACCCGAAAGAGCAGTTCTTCTAGCGCTGGTGGTGAAGTTCGCATGTTCTTCCCAAACGTCTCTGTTCTCGACGTCGGTTCAAATGAACTTCACTTTTTAAGTGCCAACATCGCACTACATGTGCATTTGTCCGAGTTGAAACTACAGCATAACACCAATCTTACAGAGGTATGTTTAAGAGAGAGAATGAGAGAGAGAGAGAGAGAGATAGAGAGATAAAAAGAGAAAGAGAGGGAAAAAAAGGGGAGGGGGTTGATGTTTTCCCGAATGTCTCAGTTCTCGACGTCGGATCATATGAACTTCACTTTCTAAGCGCCAACATAGCACTGCATGTCCATTTGTCTGAACTCAAGCTGCAGGATAATATGTTTTCCCCTTATCTTACGTCTCATAAAATATTATTTTTCCTTTGTGTTCAGCTTCCAGCCGAGCTAGGTCTTCTCCGCAAGTTATGGAACCTAAATATCACTGGATGCGCGGTGCGAAACCACCTTCAGGCTCTGCTGGGCAAAGAAGCCACTCGTACTGTTGCGGTGCTTGGATATCTCAAGTCCATCAAGGAGGAGTGAGTTTTCAGTTATAATGGAATGATATCAGTTATTTGACAGAACAATTAACCGAGACTATTGTTAAAAAAAAAACTATTTTCATTTTGTCGAAAAAAAAGGCTCTCCATGAAAAATGATTTGAAATTGAGGTGGGGTTCGGCAGTCAACAGATCATCTCATGTGTTTTTTACGTTACTGATCGTAATAGCTAATACTGTACAAAGATAAATACAAATAAAATTAATCACAAAATACTTCTTTCTAAGTGTAAATTATAGTTTGTGTCTCTTAAAATACCCATGCTCTACCCAATCGAAATCCATTTTGAGAATATAATTTCACGAGGATAAGTACACTTAAGAAATAACATATACACAAGTTTGTATGCTTTCATTTGCTTCCAGGGCTACCCCATATAACCGAATGAAGCTGATGTTCGTGGGCATCCAAGGCATCGGCAAGACGTCGCTGCTGCATGCGCTGAGAAGGCAAGGGAAAACATCCACCAAAAACACTAAGGTAAGTAGATAGAATCCAGATCTTTATAGTAGGTTGCAAGTGTATTAGAAAATAAATCGTTGAGTAAAAAAAATCAAATAAGCTAAAGCAGCGTTAAATGTTGCGCTAGCATGTTTGTATAAAAAAAATGGTTTAGAATGAGCTCGCTTTTCGCACTTCGTTAAGCATGAAGAACAGGGTCTGGGGCCATATTTTTCAATATCTAAGCATGCTTACATTCTAAGTTCGACGTCGATATATCTATAATTACTTAACATATACGTTTGAAACTTGTTGAATAGCTTGAGATTACACTACACAACATGATTATAGCCACATAATGGCACAAATTCAGCAATAATTTACGTTTTCCGCTACCGACTTAGAATGCTTAGATTAGCATGCTTAGATTTTGATGAATATGGGCCCAGGCTCCCAAGGCTGGTACCACACTTGACTCATGTGAAACGTTACATGACGCATGAAGATCTATTCGAAAGAACACTATTACCTAAAAAAAAAACCTTTCTTTTGACTTTCATACAGACATGGGGCCAACGCATGGGCCATTCAAGTCTACAAGGTCGCGACCAAAAAGGCGAAAATATTTCAACCGTCGGCGTCGACATTGGAGACCTGCAGTTTGAAAGTGATGGCGTTGTTTTCAGTACATGGGACTTTGGGGGCCAGGTTTGTGTGTGGATTGGATAAAATTGAAAAAAATTCATGCGAACACATTTGAAAAGAAATATGGCGTATATAAAAAGGGACGTTGTCTTGGTATGTGCTGCCTTAAATCAACTGTTCTTAGGTGGTAAAATGTACAATTTGATTGATCATACGCTGATATGTTTATCTCCCCATTACCAGATTCGTGACTTTATAGGTAGTGAAAATAGATCAGTTTTCATTGATATAAATTCAAGTTTATTCGATCAGGTTAAATACTGCACACGTTCTTGCCTTAAAGTTTTGATGTGTTATATGCTGATATGATAGAAATACATAAACTATATACCCATATCTGATTATCATTTGTACAATTTCATAGCGAGAGTACTACGCCACTCACCAATACTTCCTGTCCCGACGGTCACTCTATCTCGTCTGCTGGAATCTGAAGGACGGAGAGAAAGGAGTGGCACAGATTATGCAGTGGCTCGTCAACATTCAGGTACATGATACACATACACATAGATACGGGATGGACAGGACTTTAATAGATTATTTGTAAAATGTAATCTAGATCTTATGTCTAGTTGGTTGTCAGGTTGAATTATCTGGATGGTATCGTGATAGTTGTGTTTGCCTTTCCAAGTGTTATAATAGTAGATTTTATCTTGAACAGTGAACGATACATATTTAGAACAAAAAAAAAAAAGAAAAGAAAAAAAAAACAGTAATACATGTATTTCGAAGCAACAAACAACGGAAAGGCTTGACATATCTAATACTTAATACCTGTGTAAAATCACAAATTAAATAAAACCACTTTATTTTGATTTGCCAGGCCCGTGCTCCAAATAGCCCTGTACTCATAGTTGGCACCCATCTCGATATGATCACCGATCAACATTACTCTCCAAACTACGTCAGCGATCTACGCATGCTCATTCGCAAAAAGTACATGGGACAAGCAGGTGAGTGATATGTATATTGAGTAGGCCGCATACCTAAATTAAATAAATAAGGTATATAGCCTGAGGGATTTTATAGCACATTTGCCATGATTACCGATAAGAAGTGGCGAGATGAGAGAGTGATGCAATTAGAATAAGGTTCTGTTAAATCTCTCCACTATGGGTAAAATAAGGCCAAATGTAGCAAAAATAAATAAATAAATAAATAAAAAAGTAAACAAATATGAAATAAGTTGATTGCATGTTGATTCTCTTAAATCGTAAATTTGCTCGCAATAATCCAAGAAATTATTTATGTTACAACACAGAGCCAGAGAAGAGCGGTTTACCACGTGTTATGGGCTACATCGAAGTGAGTACCAAGGAAGGATTCTTCTACAGGAATTTCAAGAAGAACAACATCTCGGAACTCAAGAGCATGATCATACAGGCAGTCAAACTGGCAGGTATGTCTTTGAAGAAATTTATTACAACGTTTTAATGCAATTTATACACTTTGTTATAGGCTAGATAGATAAAACATGCACAAATATTGTAAAATTTTCAAATTCATCTTAAATCATTTGAGATGAAGCTTGAAAGTCAAAGTTCCTTATAGAAGGCCTACTAATCATGTTACTATTCATTACTTAATTAAAAGAATGACAATATACCAGTGAGTCAGAGTAGGCTGTTGAAATAAGAAATAGAACTAGTAACAATTGAATGATTATAAACACAAAATAATTACTTTGTTTTCATATTTTTAGCCAATGAGAAAGGCGTGAACCTGCTGACTCAAAAGGTGCCTTTGATCTACGTTCAGCTGGAGGAAGTTGTTCGCCAGCTGGCCCACGAACGCAAGCTGCAACACAAGGACCCCGTTTTGCATGCCGAACAGTACAAGTGAGTCATTAGTGTGTCAGGATGTGCTGTTGTGCAGCGCTTTTGACTATATGTTTAATAAAATATACGTTAAATTCAATTGCTTTTTTATTTAATATGCCAATACCTTGTACATTTAACACTACTTCCACTTAACTAATAAGGTAACATATCTGATCAATATACAGGTATAAAGACACAAGATAATCAAGACTTTAAACATTAGCGCTAAACGGAAGTAACAGGTTTACGGGATACCGTAAACCATACAAATAAAAAGCTTGATTTAACTACTATTTAATAAAATATACGTTAAATTCAATTGCTTTTTTATTTAAAACGGAAGTAACAGGTTTACGGGATACCGTAAACCATACAAATAAAAAGCTTGATTTAACTACTAATTTGTTATACAAGTAGCCTATATGATAAAGAACCGCTCACTTTTCTTTAAAGTTTGTGTCCTTTAATTGGAAACGTTGATTTCTTGTTGGATCATGGATTATAAGGCTAGCTTATGACAGGTGGGGAGTTATCGAGGCGTTCTTGCTTTTATTAGCATTGCACTGTGTATAGTTATTTCTATATGGAATACACATTTGTAACTGCGAATTCTTTGATGTTCGTAAGCGAAAATAAGTGAATCACTTTATTTTGATTCAATATCATACGTCATTGTAAAGCAACCATGTTCTATTTTCAATCAGAACCCTAGTGTTGAGCGAAATGGAAAAGCGTTACAAGAACAGTTTCCGTGACGTGAGTGAGTTAAACCAAGCGACGCAATTCCTGCACGAGAACGGTGTTCTCCTGCACTATGACGATGTAAACCTGCACGATGCATATTTCCTGGATCCGCAATGGCTTTGTGATATATTGGCGAATGTGGTGACGATTAGGGAGATCAATGGGTATGCGCGCGCAGGTATGTGCGGGTGTCTTTGTTGATATTTATGCTAACAATATCTGAAATGTTTTGTGATTGAGTATGCTAATGCATAAAAACCCAAAAACATCATATTTGAAATAGGTATAGCGGTAAAGCCTATATATTTATAGGCCTACTATCAAGCGGCATGATGATATTCATACTTTTCAAAATATAAAAGGAAACCTTCAAAGCATTTTGCCGAAAGTTGATTGACCCGATGCATATTTCAACGCCCCCCCCCCCTCGCACTGTTTAAAACTTTGTCGTTCTGTGTCTTTTTAAGACATCGTCTCAATTATCATGACTCGAATCTACTTGTTTTCACCGCACAGGCATCATGCGAACAGACGAACTCAAACTGCTTTTCAAAAACGCAGCCTTCAAACCAGACGACATCAAAGCATACGTCATCAACCTGCTCAGCAAATTCGAAGTCGCTCTGCTTTGGGATGATACTAATTTGCTTATACCGTCTATGTTGCCGAGTGAGGAAGAAGTAAGGCGCAACCTGAGGCAGGCAAGAGTCATGGTAAGTTATTAATGTTTGAAAATATGATTGAAATCGATAAATTGATATCTGTCAGAAATATCCTTCAATTCTTTAAAATTGCTTAAATCCGGCACTGGTCCGGGTAAACAGAGGTGGTTAGGCGTATTTAGTTCATGGTTTAAGCGAAACAGCAGGTGTTACGTGTGTTAATGTATTCTTATTTCATTCCTACACCTTAATTTCTTGCTGAATAAAGGTCCAGTTAAATTTATATCGTTTAAGCAGATCATTTTACTCATTACTTCCATTAAATGTTTTGCAGATACCAGTGAAAGGTTCACATCGTCGCTTCACCGACACTCCTTCAACACCAGTCATTCACTCATCTATACAGCTGAATCCCAACGACTCTCAATCACCTTCACACCAAGGTCAAAATCACCAAGGTCAAGGTCACCAAAATCATCAAGGTCACCAAGGTCTCAACGATATCAACCAACTGCTCAACAAAAGTGCTGATAGAAAACCCGGAATCGCGAGTCGAGACTGTTCAATTGATAACCTGGATATTGGAAGGAGTGGCCCATCTCGTTCGTCGAATAACAACAGTCCTGCAAGGGGTAGCCCCAAACGGGTTGAAACGCTCAGTCTTCCGTCCCCAAGTTTGAGTGGCACAATGAACAATAATGACGATACACCGCTTATAACATGTATCACAAATCCAGCGTCATGTCTCGTGCGACTGTACCTTATGTCCTATTTCCCGAGCGGTTTCTGGCCTCGTTTTATCACGCGACTCTTAGGAGACACAAGTTTCTACGAGACTGCCCTGGCAATGTATGAGCTTCCTGAGTTACTAAAAGCAAACGATGAATTCATGAACAGTTCCGATGCATGCCCTATGTGGCAATGCTGGCAAACTGGAGTGAGGCTGGATTATTTAGGGGCCTGTTTACTACGCATGAAAGAAGTTGGACGCGATGATACAACGGCTTTTTGTGATTATCGCCAGTGCCGTATACACGTGGAGCAACAGGATTTTGGACCGGTCAATGTGCGATCAACTTCGATTCTTGAGATTCTGTTACCGAATGAAGCATTGAGTGTAGCGTTTGAGAAAATGCCGTTAGCAACGAGCATGACCGACTCGATGTTTATGAATCTAGTCATCCATCCAAATCAAAAGGTTATTGCCTCATTATTAAACAAAGTCGTTGATCACGTGGATACATTACTCGAAGACTGGTATCCTGATTTGGGCGCGCGATTCTTGCAAAACTCAAAGGGCATGTATCTCATCACACGGCTCGTACCTTGTATCCGCTGTCTAGTCATACAAACTGAAATCCAAAATAAACGACTCGAAACCAACGATGCGTGGTCATTCGTGGATATCAACCCAAAGGACCTGAGTCCTACTTTGTCCAAACCCATTCTAGTGAATCAAGACAGTAATACATCGACTTCCGGTTTGGCGGTTTCCGGTGAAAATACCTCCGCTTTCGGTCAAAACACCGCAAATGTAAAACCGCGCATGCGCCCAAGTGAAGGCACGGGATCAATCGAAAGTGGCGTCAAAAGTAAAAGACAGGGGCGCTTTTTTGGCGGAGGTGTTGATCTAGAGGCGTGGAGTAAATCAGAGAATGTGTTGGAGCCGCCGGGGTCGTCGCAGAGAGATCGAGCGAGAAGTATGGCGGATTGTGCTAGTAAGATATATTTGGCTATGTAGGTTAAGACTCTAAAACTGAAGTTGTTGAGAATTTACTGTAAACTTACATTGACTGTTTTTGGTCATAACTAAGGCAAAAACACACATGAAAAAAAAACATGCTTTTCACACAACGTATTTACTTTAACATAAGTAACTATTTTATGAGTTATTCGATTTGTAAAATTAAGCCCACATAAAACCCCCATCTTATTTGACCTATAATGAATTCAACAATGCTTATCCCTCACTTTACAGGCTCTGTTCCAAAAGGTGGTGTAGGCTTAAACGGTGTCCCAGTGGGTGGTCAGCCTGATCCCCATCAACCCAACTTGAGGCGGAAACCAGCGACAGTGGATACAGCTGCTAGTCACAAGTCCAAGGTCAAATGGAATGGGTAAGTGTAGGTTTGATGAACTATTTTTTTCTAATATATGTTTGAGAACATGTTGATTTTGTCACATTAAAAATAAGTTTATTTGTGGCTCATATATTCAGACGCTCGTTTAAGCACGGTAAAGGGAATGTTCTCAATAAGACATAAACTTGTATTTAATAAGAGATGGAGTGAGGTACTCACTATATAAAATAGCGCGAATGCACTTTTACTGCATGTATATATCTTAATACATATGTAGCAGCAGTAGTTAACTGAAAAAGATCTTGAGTAGATTTCACAAGTTGTTTCACCTACATTATACCTCTTGTGGGGTTCGGTTCATGGTCGTTTTTTTTAAAACAAATAATCTAACACAGGCGCAGTGTTTGGTCCAACCTGGTGGAGCAGTGTATTGTACGAGGACACCGTCCAATCTCCAAACAGAATTTGCGATGTCCGCTTCACGGTTCCACGTCCCTGCACAAATATGCCCCAGACGTGGTATACAATGTGTACCCATATTTATTTTGTAGATACATGTTTGTGTTGTGATTTTTGTTGATTATTTATGTGCAAGTTTGAAATATATATTTCTGTCTCCAATTTCGTTTTAGTTTTAATCCAATATCAATTCCTTCAAATTATGTATCTAAATGTTTAGTGTCCCTTACGTTCTCAGTTAGACCCTTCTTTCGATATAAATTTACTCATTTTTGTTGTGAATCCATGCAGAATATACAGTAAACCTGCCAAATCAACCTCACCAGATTCGTCCATATTTATTTATTCGATCATGCATGTCATATGTATTGCTTTATCTGTAATCTGTGATTTTGTTGTATTTTTGTATTTCAGATTGACGCTCCCTGTATAATAGCCTGATTTTCATGTACATATATTTACTCTTTTATGGTGTTTTTTTCATTTAATTTTATGTTCCCATTTCAATGTCAATGCTCAATGTTCGCGCCAAAAAAATCGAAAACGAAAATTAGTGACGCAGCTCTATGTGCGTATGCTTTCAGATTTTTGGCTAATTTCTACTCCTCAACAAACTCACATCACGGTCACACAAACACATCCCAAGGTCACACGATCACCAATGAAGGTCACATCCTCGATGAAGGTCACGAGGCTCAAGTTCAAATTGATCACGTGTCATCTGCGTGTACGGTCCATTGCTATCTGGTTGAACAGTGTATGCAGGCCGCCCAGAGCAATAAGATTGTGTATTGCCCCGTGCACGGAAATCTCGGACCGTATTTCATCGCTAGCGAGACGGGGAGGGTGACGCTCGGACATATTGCACCTGATTCGGTACGGCGTTTGAAGAAATGAAAAGAGTTTATTCTTATAGTATGCACATATCCTCTAGAATCTCTAAGATTACTTGAGCATTTGGCTTCACATGAGGGAAAAGACTCGTCTATGTGAGTGAATTCTTCCAATGCTTTTCGATACATTAAGGGTCAAATTGATTCACATGAAACACACACAATTTAATAAAATGTTTGAATTGAAAATGTACGAATAAAAACAACGTTATGAATACCGATGTTATGAAACAGAACCAAATTTCTGAGGCAAAGATGAAGTCTTGGGCATGCGCACTAATTGATGTTTCCTTGGTTAACAGTAATACCTGTCGTATGTCGAATGCCTCGTTATACCAATTTTCTGTCTGCATCTAATCCTCAAACCATATCTTATGTTTAAGTACATTCTAAATTGACTGAACTATTAATTTGGATTATTGGTATCTCTTTTGCAGTTGCTTATGTGCGCTTAAAGCTTTTGAATCTTATGTGCCTGAAAAAGGGTTACTTTTTAGTTAAGACTTAATTATTTAGTTAGTTCTGTGTCTATGTAATGATTCTTCTGAAATGTATTACAAAAAGGAAAGCTTTTATTCAGGTCTCTGGTTTGTCCTTTCCATATTAGCCAGTCAACTAATCGAATTAATAATGTTATAAATTCATTGTCGTTCAATTAAAAAAACATAGATTAAGTCGTAGATAAGCAATGTAAGCCACAACATGTTCTCATGTTATAAGTTTTGAAAAAACCTTGTCAAAACTAGAAATAAGATTAATGAAAAAAAATGAATACATATTGTGTTTACCCCCATTTTATGAAGTAAATGATAAGTAATAACTTGGTAATGCCCTGCCTATTTTATATGTGCGTTTATCAAAATCGTACTAATATACAAAAAAGTTATATCTCATATACTCATATGTTAACAGGTATTCCAAGACATGGGCGATGACTATCTCATTGACTGTGATCTAATCACAAGAGGGTGCTTTCTCGGCAAAGGGGCATTCGGTGCGGTGTATGCTGGCACCATGTTGGACAAGGTAACTTAGATTTCTGGACGAATATTTGACGGTTTGGGTTTTCAGAGCTCATGAGATTGAGTGACATAATAAGACTTTTACAGTGTAGTGTAGTTTCGGATGATGTTTGACCGATGGTCCTCTAATAAATATTAAGTTATTGATAGAATCAATGAAATTGATGTTAACTGTATTGAATATATCTAAACGTTATTAAGTGAGAAATATTGTATTTGCAAATAAACTAAAAGAGAAACCGAAATTGGTTGAGAAAAAAAGTCACGAAGAGGAATTAAGTGAAAAGGTTCTACAAGGAGCCTTATTATTTCAAGTACTTTTACTCACAACTTGAAAAGAATATCAATATATTTATTAGACATAATGAACTGTTTGTAAAACAGGAGAGCGGAGAGCAGATTGAAATCGCGATGAAGATGATGCAGCCAGTGGCTCCATACAACGATGCGCCGCACTCAGTCCATCTCCAGTACAAGGTCAGTGCCCCCCTTCATATGAAGAACCACCAC
>LQRL01003303.1:0-16384 GCA_001703475.1 Hydroides elegans
CGACTAAGATCACAAAGACAATGTTGCATTTGTAAACAAACCATACCTGATTGCTAAACCAGCCGGACGTTCGGGCGCGCTCCCGACTAAGATCACAAAGTCAATGTTGCATTTGTGAACAAACCATACCTGATTGCTAAACCAGCCGGACGTTCAAAAAACGACTGACTGTTACCATGGATGGTATCGTTTACAGGAAAGAGCGGCCAGTTGTGGGCGCCTATGCCCGAACGTTCACCAAAACTGACTGGTCTTCTAACAGTTTAATGTTTCCATTATCATTAAGATATAAACGATTAACTAAGCACGCACTTATAAATCCGAATGTTAGCATGTGCTGCAATTAATATCTACGTTTTGAATAAGTCAATTGTAAACATGCTATATCTTCTATACACCATTTGGGTGTAGTTTATATACTTTTCTGGGTCACGTGAGATACAACGGAAACGTTCTTGTAAATTTTGGTGTCACTAACGAAAACTGGATAACATGCATTGAAACTCTTCAGCGTGAATTAAAGACTTACTAGACATAGCGCAAACAAACTCAAGGAGAAAATACTCTTCCGGTAAAATTTCACCAACGTGATATACTGAGCCAAACACAATATACAAATATATTTGACAATCATTTCTTTATACGTTTTACCTTGTTGTCCGCGTTTTGATAAACGGAAGTGCTACTATTTTTAAATTCAAATATTCCTTGATTTCTATCGGGGCTGTGTTACAAATAAAGGTGTGAAACCATGTTTGTCACCAAAACACATATAATTGTTTTTTTAGTATTTTTTGGTCATGAGAATGTATCAGAATGGGACAAAATTGGACAGACCAAAAAGTATCCGTCCAAGCGTTACAACAGTGCTTTAACATCGAAGCGTTCGCGTACATCATCTCCGACAGAGAGAGATAGAGTCTATCATTTCGACGCCAGAGACCCTTAATCTACTAATTTTCAGGCAAAGAGTCGAAATCGCCTCGGCGCCCACGGAAGTTTGTTTTATCGTTCGGCTATCAGGCGAGTGAGTTTATTGCCCCCCCATCCCCGATTTCAAAATCGTTTGGATTGTGACAACGCGTATCAGTCAGGCATGGTGTTTAGTTACCAGTCTCGCTTCCAAATTGTTTGCGTACTCAGGCATTAATGCACTAAATGGGGTCAGTGATGAACGATTTTCGCCATCATGTTTTCGCCGAGTAGATAAAAACATGTCAGTTTGGTTATAATCTGGTGTGCCATATGGTACGGCTGATGATCTCAACTCTTATTGACGGCAAACTTGCCACCAATTGCTTCATCGATATCATAAACTCAACCCCTAAGTTGCCACGTTGCACTCATCAACCATTTGGTTATGACGGTGATGGCTGCAGATGTTGGCAATACTCGATATTGACCATGTGTATAGTTTATGTATAGTTTTAGCACAGAAATATTGTCATCGATAATAGTAACTGTAGTGATGATCTCTTATATTACTTTGAATTGATTTTGGGACCGGATTTTGGGACCGGAAAATCTCATACTCCTAGGAAAGCCTTTCACAAATATCAATAATGCATACTCAAACTCAAAGGGGTAGTGTGTGTATCATTGTAAAAAATACATGTATCAACACTTGTTTTATAAAAGCATTTTGTATTTCATGATGCTTAGTCCAAGGAAAGACATTTTCTTGGACTAATCATACTGATCATACACAACACAAAGGTTATTTGTTAGATGAACCTTGATCTCGTATATTTGTTTATTATTCAGTATATCATTGTTACTTTTGTGTCTATCTGTATAATGCACTAGCAGGATTAGTAATTATTAACAAGAAATCAGCATTCACACATGTGTACCTTGGCCTTATATAACACCTGAATAATTTATCAAACGTACCGATGAAATCACGCAACTGACTACTTTGATCTTTATTAGCAATATTAAGGATCACACGTTCTTAAAACGACTTTTTACGTAGTGTTCCAATATGGGTTTACCTGTGTAAAGGCCGACTTATTTTTTTGTGATTATCGAAACTGAATTTGATAGCCATTATGGAACGGGATCTATCAGTGTGTTGAACATTACAATATCGACTGAATGTCCATTAAAAAGAACCACGAATGAGTAGAAAAATACTGTTCTTCAGCGATTAACCAGCATTTCTTTAAGGCTTTCATTAAGGTTTAGTCCCAGTTATTCGTGGCATTATTCTATCTGTACACCGCCTGAATTTCCATAATAAGCCTTTCTAAACGATTTTAGGGGCATATTTGTTGATGATTGTTTTACTAACCTATACAACGGAATTCCTTTAAAATGCATTGAATACGTCATTTAGTAGCACAATTAGGGAAACAAAGAAGCTACTTATCCGTGTTATTTTCAACCTTAATTCTTCGTGAAACACATAGCTGGTACGTGCACCAGCTATGTTAATAGTGGTACAGGCACATTATATCTTCATTTGAAAAACAGACAATATCCCCCATATACCTAGATATCATTGATAAAAAAGACGGAAGAAGTTATTCAAAAATAAATCAATGTCCAATTGATTAAACACCAAATCACAGCCAAGTGACATATACTATGTCACAAGGCACAACCTGTTCAAACGTTTTTTTGCTAATAATAAACATGATAACGTCATTCCAAAGCCCCAATTATGAAAAAAGAATGCATGTGGCCGATTTGGTGCATGAATATGAAACCAAGCTCCAATAATGACCAACTCTCATCCCTGTATTGCTATGTATATATGCACATGTTGCAGATATAGCTATATGCTAGGCCAAGTTAAGAAAAACTATTTTAAAACTACATATTCTGTTTATCGAGATCACAGATCTGATAAAAGTCCAAGTTATAGGCTTTTCTTGGGACCTGCAGGCAATGGTAAATTATGCATCAGATGGATTTGAGTACAAGGGCATCGAGCACGGGAAAACAAGACAAACTGAAAGACGTAACATAAATGCTTCGTCATGTTATGCATATCATATGCGTTTCATGTGAATGTTCGCACTTCAGTACGTAGAGTTAAGAAAAGAATCAGATGAACCAACAAACTGAAAAAGAATTTATGACAAAGGTAAACAACATCACTACCATTACGTATGTTAACCAATATACGCTTACAGTGTATCAAACATAATGTAACAGTTCAGTACGGCCTTTTCGTATTCTTTTTTTGTATTGAGTTAAATTTAAATGTGAATATTATATTCATATATCAAACAAATACTTATGTAAAGATCTCACTTATGTAAATAAGTTAAGGGCTGACACAGTTAAAACGTTTGCTTCAGGCAAAATTACAAGGATGATGTATTTGAATTTCTTGAGAAAACAAGTAAACAAATACATTTACCTCAAGATGTCACTTACTATCAAGACAACCATTGGTTTTCTTGCGACGAATTTGAGTTAAAATATGGATCAATATAAAACATCAGATAACAATATTGTATCAATATTAAGAAAAGACGCATGGGTCAAATAACTATAATATCTTTATTATAGCGAGGGAACTTTTCTAGAACGAATGAATATAATATATTATCAAATATATTACCAATGGTGATTAGTGAATTGATGTCTTATTTCTCAATCGCAAACAATGTTATATTCATTTTTTGTCACTTGTAATGAACTGATTCATGTTCGTCAAATGAATTCAAGTATATATATCGGCTCTAATTTCTTGTATATAACATTAAACAAACGGCGCAGATTGTCTCAAAAATAAAAGGTATATTCCCTCAGAAACTTGAGCAGCAAATAAAAATATTAAGATATAAAATATAACTATTCTTGCGTATATTAAGCATTAGATTCGTGCCAGTTACATGTGATTTCGCCTAGAAAAAAAAGTGTCCAAAATCTGTACAATATTTTATCCAAATAAGAGTGTTCATGAACATATAACATCAAGACTGAATTGAACTTATCTTAAATATTAAATGTTATTTGGGTTGTTGTTTTAATCAATCAAAATGACAATTGTAGTTGTATTAATATTTAATTCAGACACTTCCGAAATTGAAAATATTTTTCATTGTCTGAATCATTGGTTACTCTTGTCAATCGTCATAGTCATATGAAGAGGGTAGCATGAATATGCATGACATTTTTTAACATGAGCAAAGTAGCCAATGATATTTGATGCGTGGCTCTTAAAGAGGCAATGCGTATATAATAAAGTGTTTGTTGCCAACTACAAACATTTTTGTACCATTGTTAAGCATAAACTAGTGACATTGATGCAATTTAACTGCCAAACTGTTTCATCTGCAAATTTATATTTTTAAAACGCAAAATCATGAATTGGATATTTATCATGTTATTTGAAATAATAACACGCATTGGATGTATCGATATAAAAGGATTTGACTACACGATTCTTAATAATAAACGGGGTGCTACTGATGTCTCATCCATCGCAAATGTTAACAGCGTTATTCAATGCGCTGTACAATGCTCGGCACTCGCGGGATGCAATCATGCGAATTTTCGCAATTCCTCAATATGTGAACTTCTTCAGGGAACAATAGGTGCCGAAATTGCTCTTACAGATGAACCAAATGCCAAATATATATGTACGTAACAAAATATATTTATTTCAAATAACCCAGACAAACCTTTTAAAGATTGTAAAATTAACGTTGTTCAAATTACCTGGGCAAAAGTTCAGTAAATGTACTGACATTGGGATAATGATGGGATAATATCATATACTTCTAAATGGGGTCACAATATATGCAAAATCTACCATTCTTCGTTGATTTACATCTTATATATTAGGAATATTCTACATTGAAATATTCGACAGGTTGATAAAGTGAGGATTGTGTATAAACGATGTAACCGCGTTTTTCTGTTGTTATAAGTGGTTGTTTTAAGCAATTCAAAGATGCCCACATAGACAAAAATATGTTGATGTTAAACACAAATAAATGATGAAAATAGGTTTATACTTTGTAAATGTAATAAATATATGTGCTAACTGTAAACCCTGTAACGGTATGTACTAAGGCAATTCCGAATATTAGATAAGAAGTAGCTTTACTATTACACCTTTGTTTAAAAAAAACATGTTATTTTAAATTTTACACTTTCGATTTATGCAAAAAATGTAAAAAGCATCGGATGCAAAAAAGTACAAAACATGGTATGTTTTGTCATTATGAAAAGAGACCGATTTAGGTTCCACATTAAATCTATGTTTTATGTTCCATGTGGATTTTTCCTCAAGATAAACGTGAATCTGATGAGGTCAGCGCAGTCCAGTCAACAACTGAGGAGTGGTCAATGCCTTACTTTGTAACTAGTACGCACACGCTTAACCTAGGTAAGAGCATGCTAATTTAATAAAGTGAAGTATAGTAAATAGGACTATTTTCGCAAACAACTGTTTTGACTCATATTCCAACTTATAACAAAAAAAAGATTAAACATATCGTTTAATACAATTTTATGTTAAGCAATAAGTCAAGGTTATGAATGTCTGTCCCGTCTGTTGAATCTTTGTTTCAAACATCTCATTCAAAAATCATCAAACTCGTTAACAATGATAATTTTTTGTTTGCACATATCTATAAATATCACATGTTGACACTCATGTATTATAATCATAAGTAAACATCATTAGTGTATATGATAAGCATCTATGCCAAGATTAAATTCTGAACAACTTAGCACTTAGACAGCTCGGAATATTAATTCTGAAGTAGCTTCACTGCTGTACATGTAATCAAATAAATAGGACGAAATGCGAAAATGCGAAAATGTAAACTGCGTTGTATGCGAATGTTGCAAATCATAATTTGATATGTTTTATAATTATGCATAAATTTTAATGTAGTTGTCGCACGAAGTTTATATTTTATGTTTCATATTGAATCATTTCCAAAGATAACAGTGAACCTGAGGGGATCAACCCGGTTGAAATAACAACAGAAGAGCTGTCAATGCCTTATGTTGAAACCAGTACGCCAACGGAAAACCTAGGTAAAATATGCTCATTTTGTATAGTGAAGAATAGTAAATAGGATGATTTGTGCAAAAAGGCTTATTGATTCATTGGGTAACTCATAAGAAAAAAAAAACAAAGTTGATTACACATATTTTGTTTCAAATCTATAATTTAAAAATAATCAAAATCGTTGACAATATTAAGGTATTTTGCATAATTAAGAAAAATATCTGAAATGAACTAAAATGAAAAAAAGGGAAAACCGTTATCATTTGCAGTACCAACATGTGAAGTGACATACGACCTGATTTCCGATCCTGAATATGGCATCCCTGATTCTGCAATGACCGCATCAAGCGGATATAATGAAAACTTCTCTGCACATGGCAGTCGTCTTGACTCAACTCATGGTTGGGCACCCCTTTCAGAATTCGACGAAAACTGGATCAGCGCTGATCTGGGTGAAACCCGCATCGTGATTGCGATTCGCACACGCGGCTACGTAAACACTTTTTACGGATATGATGAGTACATCACTCAATTCAAGGTTTCCACTAGCGTTAATGGCGCTGATTGGTCAAATGTAGTTGACGAGTCTGGGTCAACCATTTTGTTTCAAGGCAACAGCGATGCGGAAACAGCTGTGACCAATCCAATGCCAGCCTCGATTGTGACGCGACATGTCAAACTTACTGTTCTCACCTATGTAGAGTGGCCAACAATGAGATGGGCAATCGATGGCTGCCCCATGCCGGCAAATTGATGTTTTTGATAGCGCAAATAAACGTAGTGAACCAACCCATATTATCATATTTCGTTACATTTTGGATAAACAATGTTTTATCTTGTATTAGTTAATATGTTTTATAAGATATGATCCAATCATATGACTGTATTTATGTGTGTTCTATTAGAAACTATAGCTCATATAGTTGTTGTCCTTGATTAATGCCCTGGTGATAAATATAGAATTGTTGTAATGAATTATAAAATCACTTAATCTAGTTTCATATGTTTTATCTGCGCAATGTGCTGTTTTCTTTAATATTATATGTATCCTAAGATGTTTTATTTGCATTGTTGTTATTTGTTATTTGTGAAAACCCAAATTAAGTCAAATTACAATTTCTAGGATTATAGTTTGTCCTTTTAACGATTTTTACGTAACAAAAACACAAAAGCTATGTCTAGAAAGAAATGTCTAATTCAATCTTTATATGATCAAACATGGTTAATTGAAAAATAAAATCTAAATTAAATGTCTGTTCTGCGTTTCCTTTATCGGCCAGGGGCCCGAGGCAGCAGGCCCCGTGCCTTTATATAACTCACATGCCCAATCGCATTACTGCTAAAATTTACTTCCGGTTGAGCGCGGGTAATTACAACGTGATTATGTAGTTTTTCGCATTTAAATTTACGCGAATGTTTTCATCAAATATATGCAAGATGTGAAGATACAAAAAACATCTTTTTTTGTTTAGTTTATCATAATGCTTTGTTTTAGCCATTTTTTTAAGTCATACAGCAATCATTAAATAGTATGCGTAAATATAATTTTGATACAATTCAATCATAAGAAATTGGCGATAAAAGATAAGCCCCACTTCGAAATCTTAATAGATGTCATGTGGGTATCTAAACTATTTCACAGCATTAGTTATAGTAATCAAACCACCAACAACGAAGCAAAAACGGAGAGAAATGCATTAAAAGTGATAAAATCGTATTTTAAAGAAATCGAATAGAATTTGCTTAGCAACAACAATTGACATTATTTTACATTGCGCAAAATAATTGTGACGTCATACATTAAGCAAGTGGTAATTAACGTCTTAAATAGCAGGTGCAAACAAAAGTACAAAGACAATCAAGTAAAGATACAAATGAAAATGAAGATTGAAATGTTAAATAGAGGATTTTAATAGTGTTAACCTATTTGGTAAAATTATTATATATAACAGAAAATACTAAAAATTTACATAGCAGTATATATCATCAATTTTATTTTATTATATGTATTTTATCTGAGTTCAGCAGCAAATCGCAAAGTTATTGCTTAATATTCTTTTGTTTCGAATGCACAATTACAGCTGCAATAAGATATCAACCATGTACATTTTTTCTATGTTTCAATATAAAGGGGCTTCTTGATATCAATCGTATAAATCAAAGGTGACAAAAAAGGAGCATGTAATAGGAAATTCATATGATTGTGGTTTGAATAAAAAATATGCATCGTTTTTTTAATGATTTCAGCTACATCATCATGTTTGTTGAAAAGTACATCTTTTGCAGACTTTAAAACATATAATTGGTGTGCTATAATGAAATTGTGGAATAAACTATCTAAAGTAATTTATATAAAACCCGGGCCACCTTGCGGTAGTGCATTTCTAGTAAACATGTAAATCTCTGATCATCCATAATACTTATCTGATCTGTTAATAAATCTGCGTGGTAAAAGGATGACTGTAGCAGATTGTAGTAGATATGTTTTGGATATCAACTATGCATTCATTACATGCAACAACTGTTTCAAAACAGTTAACAAAATAAGTATTTTTGTATGCATGAACATCCAGCTAGAATTAAGTATTGCGTAGAATTAAGTATATGCTGATACATTAAAAGTGGTCTTGTGCAAGATACCCAGTAAGTGGTACTGTATATATTGAAATATCAATTCGAGTTATAAATATATTATTTTTCTTTGGTGATTAAGACATCATTATTTCGTTTCATTAACTTTATTTATCAATATTCCGATTTTGATATACAGTCACTTCCAAAAGTGTATACATTTTTGTTTAGGAGAATAATTTTCATATTTTGACAAATATTTGTTTTTCCTGAAAAGTTGCAGGTTGCTAGACCTACCTTTTATCAATGAATAACACAAAAAAATGTTCACAAATATCACAGACTCGTTTTGCTATGAGACTTTTACCAAGACGGGTGACACCTATAAAAATGACAAAAAGCCATAATGTACTCAGTACTCTGTGTAAGAGCCGATAGCTTTAACACAGGCCTCAGTACAATGCATAAAGGCTAGTTTGTCATTTTTTGGGGTGATACAAGTCTTGGTAAAAGTCGCATAACAATCAATGTATGTGATATCCGCGAACGGGTTTTATGTCATCTATTGTTAAAAGGTAAGTCTAGTACCCTGTAACTTTTGAGGGAAAAAATAATTCTAAAAATATGAAAATTGTTCCTCAAAACAAAAATTTCCACACTTATGCACCTGTCTGTATCAAACGGAACATTGTCAACGGATGAAGATCCACTGCACAGAAATAACCTTTTAAATATCTTAGACACAATGACGTATATAAACTTAGAGAGATAAAATGTAAATCGTGAGGCATGCTTGTAATAATGTTTAAGAATAAGACAGATACACAAACGTACAAAATGTATCGCCTTATAAAACCTCTTGATGTTTACCAACATGATATAAGGACGACATTGTTAATATCAACGCTGACAACGTCATATATTAACATACGATTTGAGACTTCAAGTCATATTCCAGATACGATATATTGAAATATAAACATGATGTGGTAGTTATTTTATATATTAGTTAACGTTATATTCATTAAGGATGAACAATGGGGAGCTAAAAGAAGTTTTTGAAGAAATATAAAGGATATAATTGCGATTTTCATTTGTTGAAATTTGTTATTATAAATGGTGTAATTGAAATACTAAATGGCATAATTCATTACAAATGCAAACCTTAACTGTTATGTACTGATCCTAGACATTCCTATTTATGTAATGCATTAAGTAAATGATAAGACTTACGTTTATATATTTTACATATCATTATAGCCCGCAGGTATATTTTTTGGTAAAAGTGCTTATCTGTGTGTGCAATGCTTATATTAACAAACCACTCTACTGGAATAGATTATCGGAGCAGAGACATCTGTGCAAAAGTGTTTATTAGGAAAAATGCTAATTTTCCAGAAACGTTTATTGTCCTCTGCTTTTATAAAGTATAACAAAATATCAACAATGTAATCATGCTTAACATTGTGACAATAAACGTTAAGATTACATGCTTTATATGTTCTAATGATTCAAACTAATCATATTGATGCATGGCTTATAACTGGTTAAAAACTAATGCATAAATATGATTGTTGTTGAAATATTGTCATCTCGTTAAATTTCCTCTTTTTTCACTTTTCGAACATTATATTATGGAAGGTCATAATTATGGAAATCGTTGATGTTTCAGATCTAGATCAGGTTAATACCTAATGTTTTGTTCGTATAACTCATCAACACGGAACCACTAAGTTCGGCAAAGCTGTTTGCTGTGCAAACAATAAGTTATTGACGCTCTACAAATAACACTTTTCAACATATAACTTCCATGTATGTGAGAAGAAACACTATTTTGAAGGAAATATCGAATGTATTATAACTTTGAATGATTAACAAAATATCAAAATATCATAACTCATCATAATAATGAATATATTTTCAATTTCAATATGGATATTGGTTAAGGTATTTATAGCTGATGGTTCGGATGACGGAGGTAAATCAGTTGTTTAACTAGTTATAACCTTCACCTGATCATGTTATTTAAATGTATAAATATATAAGTATATATAAATATATTAAGTGTGACAAGAGGCAAATAAATATTTTTGTACATCTCACTTTTTCTTCAGTAAAACAACCAGATTGACATACACTAAAAATTCAAAAACATTAAATAAAATTAAATTGAAAAGTAATCCACATTTGATATATTTTCTATTGAAAAGAATGGTCTTCTTGGAGTGACAATTATTACTTCATATCAAGTATAACTCGTGATGCAACAACTGCTCGAGAATACTGCATGACAATCGGTGCTGATTTACTGTCTATAAGAAACGACGAGGAAAATCAGTTTATCGACGGAAAACTCACGTAAGTGTATAATTTATAAAATGCATCCAATGATATACATTGTAACCATTTGAAAAGAAATAAATCACATGTCTCAATATATATACAGTGTTGGATTATTATCCTGTTATTAACAGCTTTGTCTTTCCAGTGAAGGTCAATATTGGATCGGGCTATACACTAACAATCCATGCGGCAATGGCGACAATCAAGACCGATGCCGGCGAAACTGGCAGTGGAGGGATGGTTTAGATATATATTACAGGAAATGGCACGTAGACATGCCATTGCCAGGTCATGGGTGCGGTGTCATATATCACTTTGGAACGTGGGGAAGTAATCTATGTGTTGTTGATAATCGTTTCGCTTGTAAAAAGCCGGGTAAGAAATATTCATCTTAAGATACAATGAAAAACAATATGACTTATTACATGATAAATTGTTTATACATTGGTATATAATCATGATCACTTATTATATAAGAATAGATTTCACTTATTATCAAATATAAATCGTGAATAGATCTATAAACAAATTCAAACATTCACAAATTGATTAAAGTGATTTTATAAATATAAAAAAAGAAAGACAGTAGACATTTTGATCAAAGCACAATGATTTTCACATAATTTGATAAATTGAATGGGCTAGTCGTTTAATTAGTTTTTAAGTCTTTATTTCGATTTGTTTTATTCAGATCCCTGCATAGAAAATCCATGTTTACATGGAACATGCATTATTCATCACAACACTGTTCAATATCAATGTCTGTGTGAGGAAGGCTATACTGGACAAAATTGCGACTCGGGTAAAATGCTTAAATGTGGCTTAGTGGCTTAAATTGGGTTGCGTATTCTCGGCTAAAGATGATATCCAGCAATACTTAATAAATGTCAAGAAGCTACTAATTGGCTCATTTAAATATATGTTTGTTAGGCTGTTCCATAAGAGAATGTATTTTCACTTATTTACATAAAAACAATCAATATGTAAACATTTTGGTTTCAATGTGCATTCATCTGATTTTATAACCAAAGACATCGATTATTGCGCCTCTCAACCATGTCATAATGGCGGCGCATGTTTGGATGGCTTAAACAGGTTTATATGTACTTGCCCGATTACATGGGAAGGATATTTATGTGAATCAGGTATTTGTTTATTTAATTAGTAGTTATAATTGTATTAAAAGTTGACTTAATGTCATTGTACAGCTCCTACAAGAAGTTACTATGAGTTTGTTTAGATAACTAACAATAGATTCAACAATTTTTGACACATTCTAATTCACAGTAGCAAAGATAAATGATAGATCGAATATCGAATATGTATATATTCCAGACGTGAATGAATGTCTCAGAAATAATTTGCCATGTTACAATGGCGCAACATGTGAAAACACATATGGTGGTTATTATTGTAACTGCCAGAATGGATATATTGGTAATGATTGCAGCGAAGGTATTGAGTGTTACTATGATGTCATACAACATTGATTATTAAAAATAAATTTGAACACAAATAATCAACTTTTACTTTCAAAACGATAGGTTGCATTTGCTGACAAATTTTAGGGTTTCAATTATCTAAATATTTGCAATTTATTTATTCCTTATTCCCATTACTAAATAGCCATGTATTTTATAGATTATGACGAATGTTCAATGAACATATGCAAAAACAATGCAACATGTCAAAATCTAGAAGGCTCGTTTGAGTGTAGTTGTTTGTCTGGTTGGACGGGTATAGAATGTGACATAGGTATGTTTTGAATTAAGTCAAACAAATATCATAATAAATTTATTGATATTGTGATAACAATTATACGTTATATATTTAAACTATGCTTTTATGAGATGCAATTTTATCAATGCACAAACAATATTAGAAATGTATAAACTCAGTTTTGTTTTGTCACAGATGTAAATGAATGTTCTACGCACCCTAATATATGCAATAATGGAGCTACATGCCAGAATAAGAATGGTAGTTTTACGTGTCAATGTGTCGATGGATGGACAGGAACATTGTGTGAAACAGGTATTATTATATCTATGTTATAGCAAAGTTTTAATACAAGCAATATATTGATAAACATCCAAGATATATTCATTTCAAACTAGCTGTCTTCTCGATATAAATGAGTGTTTTGATCTCCCAATATGCAGCAATGGGACTTGCCAGAATAGCGATGGGGATTTATATGCGAATGTGGGATATACATAACTTTAAATAACTAATCATTTCGATGATTATATACAGACACATTTTAGAACGGTATGTTTTCAGTTAAAAAACCCGCTAGCACGAACCTTATGTATCGGAAATCATAATTTATCAATAAATTCTTATGAGTTTTGCAAACATGTACATAAAACTGGGCAAATATCATTATTTAAGACCAGTCTTTGAAAAAAAATAATTTAATGATCTATATCATTTATTTTGCTCAATACTTTTGTCATCAAGTCAAACAGCTTTCAAGTATTTGCTGGTTAAAGTTCACAATCAAATGATTATGTAGAAAGTGCATTATAAAACCACAATTTGCTTATTTTTAACTTTGATTCAAAAAGAGTTTAATTGAAGCTAAAATTATCGACCGTACACATAGGTATATGTATTGAATATCATGTATATTGTATGATCTCAAATGTGATAATTTAAAACATTTCATTTTCTTTTATCTATAAAACCTCTCTGTAGATAACAGTGGAGATCTTTGCAATGAATGTGGGATCAATAAGGATGGTAATGTTAATGGTAACACTTTTTTATGCTTAGGCATGCATAAATATTCATCACAATCGATAAACTGACGCCTACCATATATCATACTATAGGAAAAATCAAATATTGTTTAGAAAAACCTTTGAATGCACATTAATTGAATGGAAAATATTTTAGCGAACCAGTTGTATTCTAATACAATACCAAATAACAGTATTTTGTTTCTATAAAAAAACGTCATTAGGATTTATATAATATAATTTTGACTCTATAAATTATATGTTTATTTAGGTAATCTTTCTTACCAAATAGTTGTCGGCATTCTTTCGCCACTCTTATTTATGGCTATTGGGATTATCATATATTTAGTTATAAGGGTTAAACGGAGGAATATACATACACAGACACATTCTTCAAAACATCCAGAAGCTATCGTGACATATATAAATGCAAATAGACAAACAATGGAAATCGAAGCAGGTCCGTATGTCAATGTTGAGGTAAACAACGCCTTTGAAGAATCACAAACGTATGAACAGCTCGACACAGCCAGTCCATATGCTCCAAATATATTACCGTATGAGAGTCTTCATGAGTATCAAAATTAGTCCATGGTGACATTTCATATGCATAGACGGATAATACTATATAATATAGTAACATATTTCATGTTGTTCCTTATATTCATGCATACTTTGTAATTTTATACACTTATTTGTAATTGGAAATGTATTATATAATTGTCAGATAACATGTATAATGCACCTTTATATTGTTTACATCTTCTATCTGGGAAATCACATCACATTTAATATTACAGGTTACGTGAGATATTAGTTTTAACATTATTACGTTATTTGTTGTTTTGTAATTTATGAGCTGCGATGGGGGTGGGTTAAACTTATAAGGTACTTTTAATTCATGTACTCATATATGCATTAGAATGACAAAGAAAACTTTTATTCAGTTATGAAGTGGTTATAGTGAAGGGTTTAAAAGAGGTGCCACGCCAAAGATATTTATGTGATGAAGGTAATGAAATTTAATGGAATTCGGATATCAAAAGATCGGATATCAAACGAATGTGATACATACGGATGCAAATTGAGCTGCATCATATTGAATACATGATACAAACTGCATAGGATAATTGGGAATAAATGTGTATATGTAGTTATAATCAAAATACGTGTTTTGAAACTGCGGCGCTTTTAGAAGGTTAAATCTAAAGCCAAGATAGCATGTTTTAAATGCATTTGTTTTTACTTCTTGACACCGTTTAGAGGACGATAAACCTATTGTTATTGAATAACAAAAACGCGCAACTAGACCATAGATCGTATCTTAATTCAAGGATTTAGCGTCAGTAGAGCTTAAGGACTGCATAAACTGATATTTACCATATATATATCAATAATAACAATAATAAAACACAGTGAGCAAACGATTGAACAAAACACTAAATTATTTAAGCATATGTCTAGTGTTTTACGAAGGTCAAATGAAATATTGAAGGGTTCTCAAGAATATAAAGCAATTTATAATTATTAATCGCTCTAGACAAGACAAACATACCATTAAATTCACCAATTCTAAAATTATTTTGAGCCGTGTATATATTAATACACGATATCGGATTTCAAACAATAAATGAGCTAAGTTATGTTACTGTTAATTTCTAGTTGATTCACATTCAATGTTAAGTAAACATTTTTTAGATGAATGCTATCGAAATAAATGCATTTACAGGACATTATGCCTCAAGGGTACTTCCAACCATAAAGGGTCAATAGCTTTATATACTAATGAATACAACAATCAAATATTATCATAATATTCATTTATATTTTACAGTCGATAACTTTTGGGACTATTTTTCTGTTTAATCAACTAAATATATAGTCAAGGATTTTAATTGCGTATTTTCATGCACATCGACATTCATTATGCGTAAAAGCATGTTGTCTTTATCCACTTTACGTCATCCGGTCAATAAAAACCTTGGGCTCACAAACACCCAGGGGTGCTTATGTCTGAAAAAGGTGTGAAAGTACTATATAATAATAAAATAAGAAGTTCTTCTTCTTGAAAGATTGATTTAATGTTTACTTAAATCTAATTGATGTATATACAGTTAGTCTTTTGTATGAGTATACCGTAAACAAGTTACGTTTTATTATTTATCCAAGGGTAACACCTGTGTCTGCTATAAAGGTAAAAGTGGAAATCGTTCACCGCATGTCGGACCAATGAGGACGACCATTTGCATAGTTTGATTTTACATAATACCCAAAACGTATTTAAATAGTAATTCAGAAACTCTTTGAGATAATGGAATATGGAACACAAGTATAAAGAGGCTATTGAATAAAAATAAATTATTTATATTATTATTCAACTCACAGTGTATGAATGTACTGCTGAAGCTCCCCCTGTGGATCATCAGAGAAGTTCCGTGCCTCGGTTCGGTTTCGCCCCTTTAACCTTCTGACCAGTTGCACGGCGGGGCCACAACGGCTAGCTAGGCCGTCGCGTCCGTTAGGGGGAGCAGCTCCATCGCGGTGGTGACCTTCACTCTTTCTCGCTACATGGGTAACTCATGGTGTATCCCTTTCTGGGTGGTATCGTTCGCTCTTCTGTTTGTAGTGTACTGTCTTTTACGATGATACATTCCAGGTTTTGTCATTCCGTCGGAGCCACAGCCAACATGACGTTCTTTCTGCTGCTTTTTCACACATTGCTTTCATCGTGTTCTTTTCAGTT
>LQRL01003340.1:11751-24169 GCA_001703475.1 Hydroides elegans
ATCATTAAATATTGTTTCATCAAATAAAATATTGAGGACGTCATCGTCCAGCAAATTTAAATCTAAATCTATTTCGAAATTTTGAGATTCCATATTGATCAGCTGTTATTAGTGACAGTCGAATGTTTACAAACAAAATAATTTTCCACAAGGTGGCAGTTTAGGAAGCCTTGGGTCGCGTGATATCCATTTCTAGGAATTCGTAAAATTTTATAAATGGAACAGCCAAAACATAAACATTGAAACATGTGCGAATTTACAAGAAATATAAAAAAAAAACTGTTTTAAAATAAAATTAATTAAATTATACATTAATATGTGTCATAAAAGTGATTTAACACTCCAGAGCGTTATGAGTTCTGTAATATAAACACGCTAAGCAAACCGAACACTCACGCCTTCGGCGTTCGTGTCCTGTTTGCTTAGCGTGTTTATATTACAGAACTCATAACGCTCTGTCGTGTTAAATCTACTATATATGGACGCAACTATCTGTCTTTATCGTATGTACAGACTTGTTTCACATAAACAAATAGCTTTTATGTTTAATGATTCGAAAACTAAGACTCACTTGCTTATGGCATAAATGTTATAATTATTCGGATAATGTTTAAGTTAAGATAAGGTTGGTTGGTTGTCATAAAATTGGTTGTCATAGTTGTTGACATCCTGTTGTATTTTGTATCATTTATATTTTAAATTGTTGCTTGCCTTTTATGAGCTACATATTCATATAAAATATTTCATGTGGTGTAAATTATGAACCCAAGAAAATCTTGGATATATTGATTTTGATTTTACTTAAAACATTACATTTTGAGGTGTTATCATAATTGTTGACAATGAAATCAACTGTAAATAAAGGCATTAAGTCATTATAGAAAAAAAAACTAGTTCTGAATGAGTTTTGCCATTTATTTCGAAAACTAGGATTTAAAAAATATATATATATTTTTGGTATAAATAATTCTACACATATTGTATATGTATTGTGTGACTATTATATGTGCATGTTAAAGTTGAATAAGTAACCGATATCTGTTCAGCATATTTACATAAATAGCCATTAAAAATATACTGATATCCCAAAGTACAAAATATAAATGTACTCACCACAAAAAGTGTATGTGATAAGTTACAAAACTATGTTTATTCAATTATCCTATAATTTGCATTTCAAGGCCTTAACAGATCATATCAATATGCAAGCGTTTAATATGATTACATTGACTACCTTGGCAGTATTTGGTTGCATAACAAATAAGAAATTTCACCCAATTCGTCTTATTTTCATAACCGTCGTTTTCAGTGAATACCGATATCCTTTAAATGTATCCCAGTTGATGCCATCGGCAAAGCTTGTATGCGTACCGCCCAGATACTGTCCATTCAAATTCGACTTATGGCAGAACACGTTACTTTGACCATACCACCATGCACCAACGAATTTCTCCGAGCACGATTCCCCAGCATCATCATTGTGGTCGTGTGTTGAAAAAGGGTTGTTATCATGGATACTTAGCGAGTCTCCTGCCGTGCCACTGTAGGCTCCCACTGTAAGGCGGAAGCGTCCGATTCGCCAGAAATCTATCCAAATGTGTATCAATAACAATAATAATTTGATAATAAAAAAATACAACAGTTCCATCATTGATAGGTGTATGGTAACTTTAGGATAACGAGACCACTTATACTAGTGCTTTGTTGCGAATTCAATCTTTAGTATCAACAAAAAGGGCAGGAGAGAATAAGAACAATATTATGTTGTTCATAAATGTAGTTCTGCTTTCTCTTCAATGATGTTTTTGTTTGATTTATCCAACAGACGTCAGTATATTGTCATTAGGAATAATACTAACCAAGAAATCCAAATGTATACCAAAACGGTAAAATAAAAATCACATAGGTCTATGTGATCAAACATTGGAAGTAATGTTATCAATTTAGAAAACTCTCAAGGAGCGGAAACTATGTTTCCAGTAGACGATTATTAACAACTGATACATTTGTTTGCTGTCTGATTTTAGCAGAGGGGGTTTGTAAGTACAAAGCTAATTATGAAACAAAGCATATGTTTGTTTCTAAAGTATAATTTTAAACATATTATCATGGTTGGTATCATATCTAATCATACATCGAAATATGTATATTTAAGAAAGGATCTTACATTAAATTCCGCATATCGTGCAAATGCTGTTTCGTTAGGCTCAAAAGATTCCAGAAACACAAAAAGCTCAAAGACGCCTGTATGCAGTATATTTGCTAGATCGCGCAAACCGAGCCAATAGTTGCCATCAATATCACCAAAGCCCTCAATATAGTCTCTCCAACCTCTGAAACTCAAGAATAAGAAAATGGAAATAGGCTTTATTACGAAAAGATATTAACCTTATCTTACATCTACGAATGTAACCACAAATACCCAATTGTTTATGAATATTACTTTGTGAAAAAGAGATGAAAAGGGAAACTATGTGTTTCACTTTTATAATCAGTTTCTTATAGGGGACTTTGTTTATAACAAAAGAAAAATCCATCTCGCAAATTAACGTCAATTCATTGCATTTAGTATATCAACAAAAACAACTTTTACTGTTATGAATTGTTTAAAGACCTTAAGGTTGATTGAAGAAATCGGGAAATCAAATGATGAACAAATACTTGATAGTTTGCTTAATGTCAAGTTATTATTCTATTGATTATGTTTGAATATTAATGTTACTCTTTGCGGCTTAATGATATAAGGCAAATATTATTAATGTGGCCTCAGTGCTAATAACTTATTCAACAGGCCCATTGTTTCAGTACATTTATATATGTAAAGAATAATGGCATATCAGTTATCCGTGCTTTGATGACAATTATCCATATATTTCGATCAAATATGGAAGTAGGAGCCAATAAAACAATAAGTGGTTAATGATGCATGGTCATGTAGCGAATTGAAATGCTTTTTGTTTGATTTATGTATCAAACATTAGTCTACTGGTACTGAATTGGTTCATGATGCTTTGCCCACTGTATAGACAAGATATAACAGGGATCATTTGCGATAATCCTACATTGTGTATAAAGATGAATTGTGTCTTGGTTGTAATTGAGGTTGATATAGCTTCGGCTGACACTGACGTTTTAATATGAAATAAGCGCACTTCAATTTGAAATATTTCCTTATCAAATACCTATAAAAATCAGCTGTCGCATCTACTCTACGTTGAAAAACAAGCCAGCCGCCATTTTCAGAGCCATCTGTTGGTGTGTCAGTGAGCTCACAGTAGACTGTTGTGAGAGTGATATTATCTGAACTTATTCGGTGCACTCCGCTAGATCGATGGCCGCGTTCATAAATATCGGTGCAATCTCTATGGGTTGGCATGGTGTTTACTGTTTAAGAACATTATAATAACATTTAAAACAAAACAACTTTTTAAATGTTATAATATCAAGGCTTGATAGACTTTTAGATAGGATTTATTTATCTTATGTTTAGAAATACAAAATATGTTTTTATGATGTTTAAGATAATTTGCTTATTTCAATATATCCCACCTGAAAAGAACCAAGTTACAAAGTCCATGTTTATCATCCAGTGGTATTGACCTATTTCAAATGCATCACCCTCATGGACTCCAAATAAACATAATAGACAAGTCCCTTGAGGATATTTAATCGTTGTATACGCAACGCAGTTGTCCAATAGGAAGCAGTCTTGGAAACAGCTCCCTGTTACATATTTCGCATTTGATTGATATTGTTTTCAAAAATCAATCTCAATATTTGAAACCAGATATAAATAATGAAAATATATAGAAATATAATGTTGTTTACCATTTCAATAATTTTTCTTAGAATAATCAGTTGTATCAAAGCCAGAGCCCAATTTTAGCAATAAGCCGATTCCATGTTATAGTTTCTTCTATTCTCCTTATTACATATATGAGCTTTAGGAAGATGAGACTCATGTAAATGTGTATATATAAAGCGATCACTTAACAGAATCTTCAATCATTTTCATTTCAACGCTAAATCGCTTCGCCTGCAATCAAATCACGACCCATTACATCCCTATCCCTAACCAAAACAAGTGTCCAATATCTTAAAATTTAAGTGTGGGGTCTACGCACTCGTTTCCTTACTGTAAGCTATTTTCTTAAGTATTTCATTTATTGAATATTTATGCTCAATAACCACATGTATGGAATACTTAAACATCTGAGTGAGAAAAACAAGTACGCGTTACATTTAACTATTTTTGCCATTTATATCTGTTTACGCTTTGCAAAGAGATTGGGTGATAAAAACGTGTAATGCTCTTCGATCGAGTTATCAGATCACCTATACTATACAATAACATTGTAAGATATACTTTGTTGTTCTAATTTTGCTCAAATTTTGCTCGTTTTTACTTTAAATACTTGTAATGTTAATTACATATGTCTTAATAAACCAGTCCTGTTAAATTTATGAATTTCAACATAATATGTGTATCGATGAAAGAAATAGCGTTGAAATGCGAGGATGCATCGCTTTTAAATTGCAGTTTATTGTGAACAAATATAAATAATGTTATTCATTTTACCTGGCGATCCAGAATAATTGGTTAATCGACAAAATTCCAGATTTGAAGCCAAACCTATGTCTGAACTTTGAATCAAAATGCGTAAAGAATGAAATTCCTTGGTTCCTCCACAGCTCCCGCTCGGGGGTTGAGATTTAACCGAGTCCAATCTTATTGCAATAACGTACAAAGCTGCCAAACAGTATGTTATGAACATCTTTAAAAAGTGATGTAATCGCTCACTGATTGTTGTTCATATAGCTATATACTCATTCATATGTTGAATAACGGAGTGTTACTGACCTACCATACGTTCCTCTAATATGAATTATCCAACTGTTATTACGTTTCCGCATCAATCCTTATAAAATGTGTCTTCTGATGATTCAAAATAGCATGGCAAATATGAAATATTAAAATACAAGTGCATTGTTATGCAGACGTTACAATGCATATTTCATTACTTATATGGTTTACATGATGATTCAAAGTGGCATAGCAAATATGAAGTATTAAAGTACAAGTGCATTGTTATGTAAACGTTACAATGCATATTTCATTATTTACATACTTTGACAGAGGAAACCTGTTTGAAAACGTTCTTGAACGGATAATTGCACGCAGCATTAAAGCCCAGTCAATGGTTGAGTTAAATGCATTTGTAATAACAAACATAGTCTTAAAATTACTAAACCAAACAGTAATATATTCTGTACTATTGGAACACATTGCATATGTGGGAATTAATACAGAAATCGCTTAAACAAAATATATACACAGTTCCTATTTTTTAAGTTTGCAATTTCATTCATAAATTCTAAACCATAAATAATGAATAAGTATTTGTATACGCTTTGCAATGCGACATCGTAAAAAGAGGTATATCAGTGTTAACGCAAAACGCAATATCCTACTGTGCAATAAAAAAGATCCGAATGATTCAACGCACATTGTTGGTCCATGATTTCAGTAAGATTCCTGCAAAACTGGACCTTCTTCTCTTATGTAGATTACCTGCCTTGTTCACATTCTTCTCCATATACATCTCAACACCACTTTAGCACCAGATCGGTCCTACTAGTCCACCCTCGCCTCCTACTGTCACGAAAATTAGACATTCCTTGATTATGCATTGGCTATATGTGTTAATTACTAAAGTAAAACATTTATATGACACGCCTATTTCTTTGATACAATAGTTGGTATAACTCATTTTGTAAGTTTATATTGTCAAAAATGAAACATTACATGAATAAACACTTTGACTAGTAAGGAAGTACTACATTCCTAGGGGCCATTACGAGTATACGTGGATATGCAAGTGAGGGTCGAAGTTGTCACCATAGGTCGTTGGTATTGCGTCAAAGAGGTTGTGGGAACGCGGTTAGATTTACGAAATCAGTTTTGTTGTCTGCTAATTATAAACATACATCCCGGGAATGATATTTACTGTCAAGTCTATACTAAAAGAAATACGTAGTTGATACATGCATCACTCTTTTATATTAGTACTTTTTTTAGCCACGGCTTGCGAAGTGAACCGGGGTATGTGCAACCACTTTGCCTTTATTGATTGATATATATATATTTATTTATTTGTTTAGTTCGTAAACTTTTACTAAATTCGCTACTCCTCCCTTGATAGTGCACCGATTTGAATGCAACCGTTTTAAAAACGTTCTTCAGGGTATTGTCCTTCAGGGTGTGCTAACGTTAGCAATTGCGTTTGTAAAGCACTTCAAAAAATAAAACGTTTTCGGGATAACTGTCCTTACCAGCCTTCTGTGTTAAGTGAGCGAAAATACAAGATATTCTGGATGTTTCTTTACGTCACGTAACTCACGCCGAATGGTCAATAATAAGGATGTTCTATCTTCATTTCATTGTCTTTCATGTTTATCTAAATGCAATAGCGTTGACAAACGAATGCATAGCACCAGTAAGATTGAAAATAAAACCATATTTGGTTATGTGGTTTGTGTGTCACATACTAATTTTCCTTGTGTTACGTAGATTCGGATACGCATGTGTTTAATTGTCTAATATTACACAAACCATGCGATTGTTTGCATTGATCTATATTTTAAGGTAATCAAATGGTGGATTGCATTTTATCAAAAAGGTTGTATTAAAACGGAGTAAGAAACATTATTACATATAACATTGATATTTGTAAGTAGCAACTGTGCTATGGTGCATGGTATTTTCAAATAGTTTTAATGTTATTTTTAAGAAGAGTACCTCACGAGCTGTTCCCCCAAAAAGGTGTTCCCCACCAAATTCCAGCTGGCTTGGAAATTTCTAGGAAATTCATTCTAGCTTGGAGATTTTAGCGAATTGAGGAACACCTTTTTTGATAATTTCCTCATTTTCGTAATCAATATTGATAATTATTTCAAAATTGATTAAACCTGCTTGTAATTGTATAATATACTGTTATTTTCAATATGTGATAAGTAATTAAGTTATATTCTACATTTCAATTTTCGCAAAAAATGTTCCTTTTCTGTTCCAAGCTGGCTAGAAAAGGAGAAACCCCCCAGCTGGCTTGGAAAAAAGGAACACCTTTTTGCAAAATTTTAATGTTCAAAAACAATTATATTGCTGTTGTTCATACTTGTAATGTTGTTTTAAGGTGATTTAACAACTTTTTGAAAAATATGTGGTAGAGTGCCCTTCTTTTTAACTAGGGAAAAACTAACTGGTGCTTTGAAAACGTTTTAAAATAAATATTCCCATAGTATTAACTTCGCTTTATTACTACTTAAAAATATCCATTCAATAATATGTCAAATTGAAAAAAACACAATGTAATTGAAACAATTGAAAAAAAAACGAATTTGAAAGGAGTCGTAGGGTTATGAATATGACGTTGTCATTTCTATCCCAACATGACATCCTTTCAAGCTAAATACGAGGTACAAAACGTAGCCTATGTAAATATATGGTTCCAATTAATCATGACCTTCATATGAGTTTTGATGAGTCCACGATGACTTTATTATTACTTTGCCGTGCCGACTTGAATGTATCAAAGAGTGATATATCGCACTAATTACATTATGAAGATCATATACTTAGCATTGAGTTAAACACGGAAACCTTAATTATGGTGCATTGCTCTATAATGAGTAGAAAGTAAATGCAAGTGCATTGTACTGCCCACGGGCACACATGTAATATATACACCCGTTCACATGAATGGTTAAATTACAATTTATTGTGCCTTTCAGTCATGTTTAAGTATAATTTTATAGGAAGGACATTTTTCAAATGTTGACTGTAATATACATGTATGATACGCTACATATATGATTACGATTAATTCGCATATCCGTTCAAGAAATTACCTTCAATTACCTTCATACACAATTCACCAATAGTCATATAATATATGAAACATGCTAGCTCTTAGTAATATAATGCATTACCTGACTTAGGAATAAGATATTGAAGATAATTGCCAGTTTTTTTTATTTCAAAACCGATCTGCACCGACATTCTGTAACTCGAAATAGTAGAGAGGCGATATTATGCATGATGCATATTCAAGCGGTGATATATTTCACTACAAGTAATTATTGCATATAATACTAAATCATTATTAATATAGTCAAAAATTCTAACAATCGTATCTATATCACTGTCACCCTCAACAGTGTTTTATCGTCAGATTGAACCAAGACAACAAATTGCCTAAGAGACGTGTACTAGATATATAAACCCCCGACATTATCATGATTTATATGATAATATCATTAATGCCTTTAACATTTTTGTTTTATTGCTATATAAAACGACTGAATTAATTATGTTTTAATTTGCTTTGCAGGACACATAAACCTTGGAAAACATTAATTATTTGCTGTTCTCATTCAAAATATGTTGATAGTGTAATTATTTAACTGCAATATTCAAATCTAACTGTAAGAATCAAAGTTAGAATGAATGTTAAAATAATACAATATATTAAGTAGTCATTTCTAAAGAGTACGTATTACTTGATATGTGCTTCCCTTAAGCTTCTGGTAAATTAAAAGTAGTTTACCCAAGTCATAACGCCTTCTCTTAGATGCGTTAAAAGCTTGCTGCCTCTCCCTCGTTTGATAATGCTTAAGAGACCTGGTGATGTGATCATACAAATTGCGGTTAAAGGCACAAATATGACACAGATGATCATACATTCATAACTGTATGTGATGAATTGAGATTTTAGTGAACAATGATTTATACAGTTTGCATGCAAAATGCAAAAGTGTATATATAATGATACAATTGTAGCTTAAATATTTAAAGGACGTAATCGTTACGCGAATTATGTCCTAGTTCGTATTTCTTAAACAATAGTGTGACTTCAATTAAATTCTTAAACAATAGTGTGACTTCATTTAATGTTACATTGAATTGGGTGATGTTGCTATAGAGCAAAATGCAATTTCAACTTAGCGTAACGCTGGAACAATGGCTATCTCCCGTTCCTGTATTGGTCCATGCAGTTTGTGTCACTCTTGTCATGATTGTTGGAATACTTGGCAACGCATTAATTATACATCACTACAGGCGAAAAAGTAAACGCGCATCAGGGGACATGTTCTACATTGCTTTGGCGATTGCAGATTTATTCGCAATTATTATAATATGTCCACAATGGCCTTTACCGTAATATGTACTAAAGGATGACGATCCAAACGGGACAAAAAATGACAACAATATTATTTTTATTATATTTCTTTGCACATGCATATTCAACAAGATATCCTATATGAGCTTGCTTGTAGCTATGTCTATGGATAGATTCATTGCCGTTTATTATCCGACAAGGTACAACCAATCACCAAAGCGTATCACGATTATTTCACTCGGAACCGTAACCTTCAACATTGTACTGTCAATCCTGCCGGCGTTTGGAACGTCCTTTGTAGAAAATCAAGTGATCATGACATCGATTGTCATTATATTTATCGCATGTTCCTTATCAATCGTGATTGCAGCATATGGTGCCATTTTGTATAAGGTTCGACAATCGAAGAGGAAAGTAGGAACTATATCACACGGGAACGCAAAAGGCGTCACTGATAAAGACAACATTAAGGAGCATAATACGGCATCATTGGCACCAATGCATTTAAGAAATAGAGTTGACATTTCGGCGACCACAAGCCAGTAAGTATTTAAGCGTTATCGAAGCATTATTTAAAATATTTATTATGCATTAAAACACCTACACTTATTTAATCTTATTAAATAGATTATTAAATGACAGACACTACGTTTTTCGATGTTACTTTAAGTCAGGTCAAAATGATAAAGATAAAACAATTCCAATTCACATGAAATATAATTTGAGCGCTCAACTATTGTATGTTACCATTTAATATAATATTCAAAGTAATTTGATTTTATACTGGCCTGTTATTTATATGATTACCTTACAGAATATTTTGTCGGCGTTATATAAATAAAAATTGGTAATGTTTGAAGAACATGCGTAGGACTGTTCACATAGCTATGGCAACTTACGTAGTATATACAAGAATAAACGAATTCCTTGAATTAATGAATGCAAGAAAGGAATCATACAAAGGAAAAGAAAACTAAAGCAATAAGATACCGCGGCATATCAAGTTAAAAAGGCATTGGCACATTCTAAAGAAAATGAAATACTAAACATACTCATTTATTTACAACCAACTGAACATACAAGCAGCTCAAATGACATTTCTGTGAATTGACGTTAGTGTTACTACAACATGTCTCGTCTGTTAGTTATTCATATGCAACGAATATGCCAAACTGTGATATAAAAATATTTCTATATTTGCAGCTATTTTACAATAGCGCTGACCAAATAAAGTACATTTATGAAATTTATTATTGAACACATAATTGCTATTAATGTAAAGGACTTAATTATATCAAAAATATTAGCATGCCTTTTAAACATGTTATTCACACCTTTTGGAATTATTTTACCCTTAATATATTGCTTTGATTGAACACAAATATTTTCACTTTAATTCAACCCAAAAATAGATTTAAATTGTTATTGCCAAACGTGATTGTTTTTTTTCTATGTTTTACAGTGACTCTACCAAACAGACGGATTCAACTTGGTTTTCAGATAAAGTCTCAAACAACAAAAAGATTGATTCTTCAAGCCAAGAGAAGTGCACCACCATTTCAACCGATATATCTGCTTTGCGATATCAAAGATTAAATGAAACGGAAATTGATCGAAAGGAAGGTAAAACAGGATATAAAATTAAAGCTGTGTCTTTTGGTAATTTGCATAGATCTAAAGATAAACCAGGAATCAAGGTAACAAAAGTGGAAATTAAAATAGTTAAAATGTTTATATCTATTACGCTCCTGTTTTGTATAACTTACACACCATTCATATGTATGACATTTTCGTTGTTTGATACGTTTTATGTCACTTATTTTTGCTTCGTAAATCATTTTGGTAACGCCTTTATATACTTTTACCTGGATACTTCGTTTCGCCAGGAGGTGATTAGAATGATTAGCAGATCAAAATGCTGTTAATAGTAAATATGTTTTTGTGATTGATAAAGTAATAAGATATACCTTGCCTAAAAAGGGATATAATGCAACTTTAAGGTCACGTGTGGCCACTTTTAATTTCCTTGCATATACATTGGATATTGCATACCATGATATAGCAGCTCTGGAATCAAGCTTGCATTTTATTGTGAGATGAGGAATTGATTTTAAAAATGGTCTTTTTTTATAAATGATGGATTTCAGGTTGTGATCGATTTTTTTAAGGATTATCACCGAAATAGTTCTTCTTGATATTGATTTGTATGCAAAATAAAAGCTACTAACTTATATGTTCCCATTTTAAATGTTAATAGACAGTTCTAAGGTAATTTGATTACAAATATGTTCAAATATTAATTATGATATATTTCAGGCTATGATAGATTATTTAAAGAATCATTACCAAAATATTTCTTTGCATGTTTTTGCATGCCAATTGTAGACTAATAGCCTATTTAAAGTTATTGCAAGACTTAATAAAAATGGTATTCATTTGATTTGGGTCACCCTTATTCACGATTGCTGCTCATTCACTAAAATTTAGAATTTAAATCATGTTTTTGACATGTAAATATTTTGTGTTGACTATTTGACAAACTTTATTTGTTAAACATTCTTTTATTTATTTATATGTTTACAAACGTCTGTATATTCAAACTATTTAGATATTTCATAATCATAAGCTAAGTATAAGCATTTATGTATCGGTTTGATATGTGCCTGATAAACTTGAGTTTTAGTGGGCACATGTGCTATTCGTAATAAACTACTAATGTTGCACCGCAAATTTTGATGACAAAGAGTCTTTCATATCCTCGTGCGTACTCATTGAGTGCAATTAATAACTGCACTTATTCTATGATCACATGTGTGATGTAAAGAAAATGCAAGACAAACTACCTACCTGAACCATCTTTTGAAATTAAATGGCCATACAGTATATGGTTAACATATGTAAGCAGTACGTTATTTGTATTTTTGTTGCATGAAAGAGTGCGTTTGAAATAATAATAATAATAATAATAATAATAAATGGTTCTTATATAGCGCGTATTCAAAACTGCCGTTATGTTCTATGCGCTTTACAATACTAAAATGAAATATTAATTTACATTATGAAACTACTAAAACTAGTAATGAATATAATAAAAAGTTATAGGGGAACCGAAGTAAAATAAAAATTACTAGAAATTACATTGACTGTTTGAACTTTGACTAGACTAAGAATTATATGCCTTTTTGAACAAATGAGTTTTTAGTTCGCGCTTGAAATTTACAATGTTTTTTGCGTTTCTA
>LQRL01003340.1:24396-42549 GCA_001703475.1 Hydroides elegans
TGTGAACGCTCATTGTTCACTGGGATGAGTAAATCTCTCAGGTAGCTAGGTCCGTTTCCATACAAAACATTAAATGTTATTAACGCTATCAATTTGGTACAAAATCGCAGCTAAAATGTCGTCACATGAGATACAAATAGGAAGTGATACCATCAAAGCGAGTAGTTGTGTGCGTGATTTAGGTGTTATGCTTGATAGCCATCTCAAAATGGATATGCAAATCAGGCACATACTCAAAAAGTGCTACGCAAATCTCAGACGAATCAGAGCAATCCGTCCATACCTCACTCTTAATGCTACCAAAGCATTGGTTCAAGCCCTCGTAATGTCCCACATAGACTACTGTAACAGCCTACTTGTTGGGATATCATGCGAACTTCTCAACAAACTACAAGGAGTACAAAACGCGGCCGCCAGAATTGTATTTCGGTTGAAAAAAAGCCTTCGTAATGTCCCACAAATATCGATTTAGAATTGTAAAATTGATTGAACACTTATCAAATTATTTAAGTATTCTAAACTTCTTGATCTTATTTGGAAAAAAATAAGAAAGTTATAAAACAACTAATTATTGCTCTAAATTAATCGACATTACATTCGCACCTGCAAAAAAGGACTTATTCGTATCAACGTAAACTTACAACAAATACAAAAAACAGCATGAGGGGTAGTGTAAAAATACGTAACACTAGTAGAGCAATAAACATTAAGCCTAATTATTTAACAAGTAATGTTTATTTACCTATTGAGTAATTGGTAAGTGTGCCAGCCTGCACTTATAAGTTCTTAAAAAAATATTAAGTTCAATCCATTACGCATGTGGGTATAGATATCAAAACGCATAGCCAAAACAGACATGTCCATCCAAGGATGATTTCTCACCAGGTGTGCAAGTGATACATATTTGTTTTTGAAACCCTAACTTAGTTCTGTTCAATATTATAGGAATCATAACCTTTCGACTGTGTTTTCGGCAAGCTCAGCTCATTTGAATATTGTGTAAAATATATAAATGCCAAGTTAAAATGACGAGCAAATATATCTCAGAAGAATATAAAGTTCACATTGCTTTGTAAGTAATTTACAGTTACCTTCCGCAACCAAAGAAATCAGCACGCACACCGGACCAAAAACGCCAAATAAAAGGATTTGTTTGAAATCTTAGCACATTGTTAAAGCAGTATTCTATTATTACATATTGCATAAAAATGTCGTGTTTTTGTTGTTAAAAGTTTCACACTGTCACACGTACGTTTTTTATGCATTTAAGAAATGCAAAACACAATTACAATGCATATAACAGTTATATTAATAACATGTTTGTGCATGTTTTTTGTAATTAGTAGTGGTGCATAGAGGGTGTTGCATACAATGATCTTTTATTTAGCGATATCTGCATAACATACTCATATTTAAAGTGAAACAGGTATAAGAGTTCTGCATGAATCGGTCATGCTTATAAAACAGTTTAGAAAGTGTGTCGATACTTTTTGAGTTATGTTGACTTTTCCTAAAAGGGTGAGCGGTGTCTGCTGTAGTTTTAGAATAATATACAACAAAGCAAAACCCTTGTGTTATTTTGGAAATCTCTCAGGATGTCTGCCTCAATGATACTTGGTCCCTTCTTTGTAAATGTGACCTTGCGGAAATCACGAGTTGTAATATTTACTTAGATGATGAGAGGGTTGCCAAGATAAAAACAGTACGAAACCAACTAATAAGCATTGTTTATATTAGGCTCCCCTGCCTTGACGTAATATATCCATCACAACAATAACAATGCTAAACTATGTCTACATAAACAAAATGTCAACCTTCCCACCGTCTCGCGAGAAATATATTTTTCATAGATAATGCCCAATGTATTTAAGTTATACTGAGACTTTTCATATATAATTATATGTATTTTTAAACAGACATTAGTTCTTGATATGTGTTTATGACATATACGTACAGTACGTATGATAGGTACAAAAAAGAGTTGAAAAAAAGTTTTCATCCTGGTTGGATTAAAGGTATCTTAACATGCCCTGAATCTTATCTCCAGCAAGGCAGTTTTGCAAACGGTGCAGATGTTGGAGCATGAAGGCACTACTGATCAAAGTCCAACGACGCTAGCTAGGACAGGGTTGCCGAAACATGTAAAAATTATTTGTATCAACATTTGTTGTGTGCTGTTTTGTATTTTATGTTTGAGCTAAATGGATATAAATAGCACAACCCGTTAGACAACCGCGACTAACCGAATACTGCTGATGGTGTAATGCCATAA
Organism: Hydroides elegans; assembly: GCA_001703475.1. NCBI lineage: Eukaryota > Metazoa > Annelida > Polychaeta > Sabellida > Serpulidae > Hydroides > Hydroides elegans. Next base: position 26,669 of record LQRL01003340.1, read on the forward strand.
AGTCTCGAACTCATGCATCGCATGCCGCATTGATGCAGCAAAATAGTAAATAGAACCTAGAAAACTCCATTAAGTATCAAATAAAAAAGATTTTTAAAAAGATAAAAAAGATAAAAAATAATTAAAAAAATATTTCACGCATCGGTCTAGCAGCTCACCATACGCCAACACCAAGACTTTTGACTCGTCGTTACCGACGAGAGAATACACCATCACTCTATTTTCAAATGAAAGTAATGTTATTCTATTAATACTTTATGCAATATTCTAGGTTATCAGTACACCAAAGGGCTTGCCGACACCAAGGCCCTCTTTTATCGTGACCGACCATCATGTTATTTCAAAATAGCCATTCACACGTTGTGGCATTTTTCATCAACATGTAACAACATTATTTTATCTGTTTAGTATATTTTAAGAATGTTTACCTTTTGTGAGAAATATTATTGAGCGTTAACTGGGTTATCATTATCATAATCGGCAAACTAATTACTAGTAATTATATACTCTATTATAAAAGAAGTGTCCGGTCATTTTACGCTATTATTTTGTCATTGTATCAAAAGTGGAACCAAGTAAAACACGTTGGTTAGATTCAGTTATGTAAATTAACGATGGTCTCGCAAATCTTACAATCTCGAATCCGTTTGACGATTATCTCGTTAGTTTTATCGAAGGGCTAAGAAACATTGATTTCGATCATCAGTCAATGAGTATCAGAAGAAGAGGAAAAGCGCTATGTTCTATAGATAGTTGATATTGATAAGGTTTTCGTTACTTAAAAACGGTGAGAAATATTCAATTTCTATGCGACAAGCGTCGCAGCGAACATCGTAAAAATAAAGTGTGGGAAAAACGTGTTTTGGCGCTGAACTGCGAAAACAGTCTTAATCACATACACATTAAAAGCGGTATGATATTAAAATAACTAAAAGGCCCTTTACTCTGTTAATTGCACTTTTGATTCCATTTGCTCCAAAGCCTTGTCGTAGTTCTCGAATAAACTCGGTAAAGTTTAAAATCGATAATTTAACCTGGCTACATTGTTGGGGCGTTCGAAAGAAAACTGTCATTGTCAATATTGTCTTCAAGTGTGCGTAAAATAAATATAAAACAAATATACAAAAAGGCCATTGTTGTCCTCGTTGCAATATATACGGTGTCGCGAAATACAATGAAAATACGCTCGATGTGGGCGCGGTTTCGCGCAAACAATCGATTATCAAGTGAATACGCTTTAAATAGGTACGAAAATTGTAATCTAGAGTTTCGAGTTATGATTAACTTTCTAACTGTCATTTTAGCCGCGTAATAACGCTAAAATTGTGAAGAATACTTCGATCTGCTTATCGAGGCATACGCTTGCGCGCACCATTGCTATGAGGCTGGGGCGTGGTAATCGGCCATCAGGTGGTCTTAGACATGCCCTAAAATGTGTTTTTTTTATTGATGGAAAACTCAAAATACGGATTTACCAAAGTTTACTTAGCGTGAATTTTCGATCAATGTCGTGTTTCGAATTAACCAAAACATAAACGGAACGTCATGTCCAAAAGTGTTGTAAACCCATTAATGGAGCATTAAAAACAAGTAAAGGCAGCATTTGACATATTCCAATTGGTTTTTGAACAATTATCCCAAAGGAGGCACTTCCGGGGCCTTGGGTCGGGTCATTCGCGAAATACTTTTATTTACTCCAACAACCGCCGCAACTGGCTTAAACTCTTAAATATGCGACTAAAGAGTCAAATCGTACGAAAAACCTATAAACTTCCGACCAGATATTTCAAATATTCATGAAAATGCATCTTAGAGGGTTTGTTACTGGCTATTTTGTTTGTTTATTTTCAAGAGTTTGCCGAATATTCAATAGGAAATATAGAGTCGTAAAAACGTATTAACTAAACTCACATCATGTGCTGTTTAATTTGGTACCTAATTGATAAAAATCTACCAAAAACGTTTTAAGTTACAGGGATTTGAACAACCGGACACTTCTTTTGTTGTTGAGTATATACAACTTACATTGTGTGTAACAGAAAATTGATCTTACTTGTTATTTCATATATTGCAATAGCACGAACTATACCTTATTTATTTTTTTGCATGAAAACAAAACAATCGTTACGTTAATGTCATTCGAATGTGATGATTAAGCCGTTGCACTCGTCGATATTATATATTTAACTTTCCTTCTTTAATATAGGAGTATCAATTACAAAACCATCAGGACACATGGCTTGATATATAGTTTTTCATAATATTGATTTCTTAACTTTCTGATTTTCTAATTTTATTTCATTACTTGCTATCACACTGTTTTTCAAAAGTGTATCACATGATAAAATTATGAAACATATTAAAATACATGTATAAAATATTAGAACCAAATAGTTAGGGGAACCAAATAGGTAGGGGTCGGTGTCACGGCTTTAGTATCGTCGAGAGTTAAAAATAATATTGTTACATTCAAACAGTCGACTATATATTGTTTATTGCTACCCACGATAAGTTGATCGACGAATAGTCCTCTTGATCGACAATAAATAATCTTTATTTAAAGATTTAATGAAAAAAAAATTAAATTAAATTTAAATTTAAAAATATAATGAGCAGTTGTGTCTCTGACAACATAGTTATGGATCAATGCGCAAACCAAATGTTTTACTGATTGTAATTTAGCTTACATAGCCAGTATTTGAAATCTGAAGACATCTTGTCGAATATGCATTAGTCTACAATAGTAGCCATTTAGAAGATGAAATATTCATCCAAAATGTTTTAAATATATTTGTCATATCAAGTGATGATTCACTGATAATTCATAAGCGTTCAGCAGACGCAAAAAAAACCTGCTTTTTGTGATTAAGATTTTGTATATTACGAACATTATGTATCTAAGGATAAACAAACAATGCAGCAAACGAAATATGCATTTGCCACGTTCCCCACAAACAGCGGTCACATAAAGAACAACTTGATTGAAAATTGGTATGGAGCCGTTAGTGTATTGTTTGTTTTAAAATGAAAAAAAAAACATAATTATAATAATTATAATTTGATTTTGTAGTTTTACAAATTTCACACTTTTTGAAATCCGCAGTACAAGTATACTTTTTAACGAGAATACTCCTTTTTATTTCAAAACGGGCATAGACGATTCGAAACGTTCCTCGTCTTTTTCATTATCATAACAAATTGATTTGTATCTCTATCAATATTGCAATATATATTTGATAAATAAATTGAATTTTATGTAAATATTGTACATTTAGTTTCTTTTATTTGGAATATTGGAATATTTTGAATCAAAACTCATTTTTGGTAGCTAATTCATGGTGAATTTTGTAAAATTTATATCGATCTAGCTATTTTGCCTGACATAAATGTTTCACTTAACGTTTACGATACGTTCTCTGGAATAAACTAAATGGAACATTTTCGGTCATGCGCTGCTGCCTTAGTTTGTTTTGACATCGCAAAGTAAATAGATGGATAACAAAATATAATACATGATCGTATCATTCTTCTATAAAAGAGCAAATAATACAAACGTATAAAAGTTGTTATAGCTATAGCATTAAAGTTGAGAAAAAGAGTGTTAATCTAAACTATTACAAATATATCTTGCTAAAATGATGGCTCTTAGATTTGCGACAGTTTTCAGCTTCATAGCATTTTTCTTAGGCTACGTTCAGTCGCGAACTGCAAACCAAACCAAATGCGAACTGCAAACCAACAAAGGAATTTCAGTCTTTGCCGATTTTGCTTAAAAATCACGAAAATGACTTGGCTACATATCGTAAATTGTGTCGACTGACCAATTCCTCTGGAACTCCAGGTAATATATTTCTTTGTTTCAAAATAATCTTTCAGTGTTTGTGTTATTAAGGAGTTAACGTAACATATGACGAAATATTAGCATAAATTATAACTTTATAACATTTCATGATACTGGAAATATCCAATTCAATGCTCGTTTGTAATATTAAAGTAATTAGTAATGATAAAGTTATTTGAATGTAATATATATTTCAGCAAAATGCTATCGAGATTGTTTTCTCTTGGATAACTGTGCTACATATACATCGATTAGAAATGATAATAAGTGGACTTGTTTGCTATGCCTGAAGGATATTCATCATGGATATGAATTCCACGTTGGACCTTACCATTAGTTGATCAATATGGACTTTTCCAACTGGTTCTTTTCAGGTGAGATAGTTATCAAGACAAGGATAAACTATTAAATAAACTTGTTTCTATAATATTGTATCGCATATATCATATATTAATGCATCAATTATGACCAGGAATTTAATTTTATTTATTATAGTGCTAATATGTAAATATGGCTCATGTGGCAATATATTGATGGGACATGATTGTATATAATATACTTACTCAAACAGAACCAAGAGATTGCACAGAGCATTACGACAAGCGTGCTAGGTCTAACGGTGTTTACAACATCTACCCGAATGGCATAGAAATGAAAGTCTATTGCGAACTGGAAAGCACTCCATCAAATGGTTCCGGAAGTGACGGTTGGCCGTCTTTCAACGAAGAGTTGATTCGACTGGTTATATATAATTGACAGAATAAATCTATATTGATTTGATTTTTTAAAAAACTTAAAATCGAGAAAGGAAATAGTTCAAATCTTCATTCAAGTATTTTTCTTATGATTGATTGCAGGCTAGTCTGATGTTTCTAAAAGTTAAATTTATAAAAGTTAATTATCGTATAAAAGTTTATACCAAATATATATGCTATCAAAATACTTCCAGTCATTCTCGTGTTTCAGAGACTGGGTTGAATATACTGAAGGCTTTGGTGATATCTATGGCAATTACTGGCTCGGTTTGGATGATTTGGTCAGAGTCATGCACACAGGAGTCTTTGAACTGTTCGTATAATCAGTACAGATCAATAGAAACGTGTTACTGTTTATGGTTGCGTAGTCGTTATGCTGAAAGATCTCAATCGCTTCAATGCAACTTATATGCAAAACACATGTATGACAACACATAATGATGTCTGAATGATAGTTTACAGTAAAAAACTTTACATTCTAAATACATTTTTTGTATATTCAAGTATCTAGCCCAATAATTTGTGATTTACGTGTTTATTATTCATGGAAAATATAAGTGTGTGGATATATTGCTCTTGAGAATAATTGGTGTAAAAACTAGTTAGAAATTATTTGAGCGTACATGTTAATTGGCATGAGTGTAACAATGATTGATCTTAATGTGAGTGTTTTTTCATATATATCAATGTAAATATGTGTGAATGTTTACTGTCCTGCTTCTTCATTTCTTTTTTTTCCGACACAGCAAACTTTGATATAATTTCAAATACTTGTAAAATATGTATTGTAATATGCATGTTGATGTCACCACGCGCGCATTGCAGTAAACCCTTGATAAAGTGTAATGATTTGTTTTAAAGCGACCATTTAGTTTTTAATTCCTTTCTTTGATATCATTAGGTCTATACTTGCATAACATTGTGTTAATCCAAAGCTATTCCCTTTTTGTTATCTTTTGGTTCTTAGGTTTTGCAATGACAATGTTGCATGTCAACTGCATTCTATAACATTCTATATCCATAATATCGAAAATAAAATGGTATGATTCACGAAACATCTCTTAAAGCTATTTATGATCAGATTCGAATGATTTGTCTTTAAATGAAATAAATAAAATAAATGAAACAAAGAGACGTGGTGGCCGAGCGGTTAAGGCGTCGGGCTCCTGGTCAGTGGCCATGGGTTCGATTCCCGATCAAGTTCGGTCATCATGGTATGCAAGTGGGCACTGCATGCAATATCTCCTGCCTCTTCCCACCCAGAAGTGTACACGTACAATCGGGTACTTGGTAATTGAATGTGTATGTCACAAGACGGTGATTGTGAGCGCCAATTGTATAATAGGTTGCCTGCCCGTTAAACAAGTGTACACATACATGAAGGACCAAGGTAATGATGGATTGTAAACCGCTTAGAGCTAAAGCAGGATAAGCGGTATATAAATGCCCACCATTATTATTGAAATTATACGGAGAGCTAGTTTTTTTTGCAGAACAGCGAGTGCATTTATTTTGTTTTGCATGTGTTAGGTCATATAACTATACGATGTATAGAGTTCAGTGTAAATGGTGAATAACCGTGAGAGGTATTTTCATGCAAAGATAATCAATGGGAATGATATCCCTGTTGCTGATCAACACAATATGCTTGCTACCGGGAGTACTTTAAAGGCATGATAAGTAAAAATGTATGTACTGATAATTACACAAAAATGGTCATGGTCTTTTACCTAAACTATGACTGGACACATTAGGAAAGATTTTCACTAATATCAAAATTATTTGGCTTCCATGATAATTAATCATCAATCATAGCATATTAAAATTTAGTTACATGTACTTTATCAATGTCAAGACTTCTTATTGACATTTAAGCATCTGACATCTTAAGAATCCTTACAAAATATAATATAACTTGAACATTAAGGTCTGATTCATTTTCATCGCACCATACATAACTTTTTTTTAGAGAATAAAGAATTGATGAAGCATACAAACGAAACAAACTGAAATACAGCGAACTATGTGATGATTGTAGAGACAAAGGATGGTCTGTGTGGTGCTATCCAGTAGAAGTAGGGTGTCGCGGGTTTGTAGGGACATCAACAATCCGAGCCCTACGACAAATCGGGTTAAGCGGAAAAGAGAGAAATATTGCTATTAAAGAAAAGAAAATGAGCGACGTGGCGGAAAAGGCATTTAGTTGGTTATGGCTAAGAACCGAAAGCAGATGGACGCCAAGTAGCTGGCATGTCTCGCATGGGGTTCGCGCAACCCAACGGGCACGGTGGTTAGAGGGTTGTATGATGATCAAGTACCAACACAGTCAAAGAAACTAAAGCATTCCAAAGATATTTTACGTAAAATAGTATCAAATTACTTCTTACTCGTAATATATAATGGTATCGTCAGTATAACATAGAAAGCAAAGTAGATATGAAACATAAAATACGTCATTAACGTATTGTATAGACAGTATTTGGTCCTTACATTGAACCTTGTGAAACACTATAACGAGATTTCCATTAATTACAATTTAACTTTTCTTGTTTTATATTTTGATCTCTGTAATACCAGTTATTTGCAAAGCCTCAAACGTAGATTTTCTATTTACACAGCAAAAGCTTGTGGTCGATTGGGTCGAACGCTTTACGCAAGTCAATGAATTTCCCTAATGATATTTTCCATGTCTGGATATATACAAATTCCTTCAATTAAATCAATAAATTGTTGAGATGTTTGACTATCTACCCAAAACCTATATTGATTTTTATCTAAGATTGCGTGTTTGTCTATTTGTTCGGTCTTGGGTATAATGCCAGTTATTTTTATCCAATTTTTGGTAAAGATTTGATGTTATAATATAATATATATTTAGCAATGAATATCATAAAAAGTGAACGCGTAATATATAATTCATTATTAAATTGCTAACCATAATAGCAGTTAGAGAAACCATACTGCTAAAGATTATTTCAATTTTGTCTCCCTTCAACCTGGGATGAAGGAAAACTCCATTCGGGGGTTTTACATTTAACACTGCAATCCTATAAGTTACTTTTGTCTCCTTGCATTTGATTGGTTCAGCACACCATGACCCCATATGACATAATTTTTATCCAATCATGAGAGACTTCGACACTATTTCCTCCAACACATACATTCATGGCGGTCATTATAAATACAGTTGCCGTCGCAGCAACATCCTTCTGAAAATAACGAAAAAGAAGAATGTTGTATTAAAGCCGACGTAACTAGAAAATTAGAGATCATATCAAGTTTTAATCATTATGAATAAATCCAACTGACATCCTCTCCAATCCATAATATCATCCCGTAATGGCAACAAGGTTCTTACAATTTTCCACTATTGTTAGATGAAAGTTTTGTATCCCTTCCTCGAGTTTCGTTAAAGCGTATATGTAGTATCCTCAAATCAAGTGTAGTCAATATTGTGTATTGTGTAGTCAGATTTGATGTTATAATATAATATATATTTAGCAATGAATATCATAAAAAGTGAACGCGTAATATATAATTCATTATTAAATTGCTAACCATAATAGCAGTTAGAGAAACCATACTGCTAAAGATTATTTCAATTTTGTCTCCCTTCAACCTGGGATGAAGGAAAACTCCATTCGGGGTGTTTACATTTAACACTGCAATCCTATAAGTTACTTTTGTCTCCTTGCATTTGATTGGTTCAGCACACCATGACCCCATATGACATAATTTTTATCCAATCATGAGAGACTTCGACACTATTTCCTCCAACACATACATTCATGGCGGTCATTATAAATACAGTTGCCGTCGCAGCAACATCCTTCTGAAAATAACGAAAAAGAAGAATGTTGTATTAAAGCCGACGTAACTAGAAAATTAGAGATCATATCAAGTTTTAATCATTATGAATAAATCCAACTGACATCCTCTCCAATCCATAATATCATCCCGTAATGGCAACAAGGTTCTTACAATTTTCCACTATTGTTAGATGAAAGTTTTGTATCCCTTCCTCGAGTTTCGTTAAAGCGTATATGTAGTATCCTCAAATCAAGTGTAGTCAATATAAAAAATGCTTTAAGTAATCAATGGACCATAAATAAGTCGAAAACGAAAAACCGTTCAGAAAGATTACACGTGATGCATAATCCAAACCATCACTCCATTGTGACTTGGAATCTTAGTAGTGGCATTGGTACTCATATGTACTCAAGTCCAGAGCCAAGGATGGCCAAATCCCCATTGGCACAGGCCATATAAATAAATTGATTGCCCTTATTCTTTGTTTTTATTTGCAATGCTACGAGTATAAAGAATTAAATGAAGAACATTCATTATTCGTAGTAACATTTGCTAAAAAATATGTTCTTAAAAAAAAAAGGTTTTTAGCCCCCAGCCAACCAATTTGGCTGAGGGCTTTTGATATCCCCAATGAGGCCTTTGTCCTAGAGTTCTGAAACATCACATAGTGAACGAATATAACGTGAACGAAGTGTAACGTTGAGGTTTTTGTTTCATCGATCAGAAATTGTCGAAATTACAGGGGTCTGAACTAAGACGAATTCGTGATAATTTAAGATATTTATACAACACTTTGTCCGCGGCACTTTGGTATGAAGCCTCTGTCCTAGGACCCTGTTCTGAAACTTCATACAGTGACAGCATATATATTGCAGATGTGCAACGTCGAGGTATCAGTTTGTTCGACCAAAATATCTAAATAACGGGGGTCTAAACTAAAACGAATTTTAGATATTTTGGGATATTTATACAGCACCTTGTCCGCGGCACTTTGGTATAATAAAGCCTTTGTCCTAGGGTTCTGTAATTTTACACAGTCAAAGAATAATGTTGCAGATTTGGAACGTCGAGGTTTCAATTTGATCGACCAAAAACTGTCGAAAATACGGGGGTCTGAACTTAGACAAATTCGATATATTTTGGGATATTTGTACAGCATAGAAAGATTACGCGTATATTGACGTTGTGAGGACCACGTTGGGTGGACGAATATGTAAGGGCAACGGTGTGAGAAAGACGTGAGAAAGACATTTTGAGAAAAACGTTGTGAGAGAGACGTTGTGAGAAAGACGTTGTGAGAAAGACGTAAAAGAGTCGTTGTGAGAATGATATTTCTTTTGACCTGCTTCTTTTAATCGACACTTATTCGTGATAAAGAATGTTTTGCATAGGCTTGGGGCTCTGCATCTCTATGTTTTTATTGTATTTGACACGATGCGTGTTACTTACACACTTGATCAATGTGAAATATGTTTTGAGAATATGAACATTTGAATGGAATATCAACGAGATTTGGTTATAGGCTCAAATGAATGTTGTTGGTGTGTAGGTGTGCCTTTTCATAGTTTCGTCCGATTTCGCCTCGGAAATTGGCCAAATTCGGCCAAAATGCCATAAAGTGAGCATATTCGAAATATTCAATACCCCTTCGAGTCGGTGCCTTTTCGTGTTTCACTTATGCTTCCTTGCTTTATAAAAAGTGTTTGTTGACCTTGAAACGTTAATTGTATGATAGTGTCGTTATGTTCATAATACGTTCGTATGCATGTATAGTACGACGCAACAGCGGTAGTTGTCACTTAAAGGATCCCTTAGGAAATAAGCTCAACAATTGTATTGGACTATCCGCAGTGTAAAACTAGCAATTTATGTGTGAACATGTATATCTTTTTTCAATATCAATACCAAAAACCAAAATGCAAAGAATGCCAAAATCGTCGGTCCGGGACCGACAATCGGTTAAACCGACAAGTGTTCGAAGTAGTCGGTTGCAAATGCCGATTATTATAGAAATATATTAATTAATAAATCTAAGACGGTATTGTCTTTCTCTGTCTCAGCATGAGCCACTTGCGCTTACATCTAGCTATATTTCCCTTTTCTTTAAAAAATATATAACTATCCTAGTATGGTCAAAAGAAATTGTAATTATGTTTATCGAAATGTGTTATTGCAATATGCGTGAACATTTTAACCCGACATGTAATACCCCCGAATAATTGGTTTAATCGCTTAACTTTGCAGGTTGGATAGATTGTTCGTGCTCCTAGATACGGGGTCTACGCCCCTGATTCGAAAATCCGCTGCTGATCAACTGGGACAAGTACAGCAGCTGCATCCACATGAACTCAACAACCTGCTGACAAAGGTTTGAGTATGAACATGTATAATGTAGTCACAACAACATGAAACAAAGAAAAGTGACTGTAACTTAGAAAGTACTCGTTTAATACTTTCGGGCATGGTTTAACGTGCCCCAGAATTTATGAATAACATTTGGGTGCCCCTGAAATTAACTCAATAACCTACTGACAAAGGTTGAAGTATGAACATATACCATGTACACTAGATGGCAACAAAAACACTGATGAATCTTATCAGTTAGATTATATTCGTTTGTAACGTGTTTCTTATTAATCACTCAAAAATAAAAGTGCTTTGAAAAATGTAATTAGCGCATCAAAGTTATTTTCAATAGTTCTTGAAAATATGTGCCTTGTAGACCGAAAACGGTGTAAAGTAAAGACGGGTTAAGTGAACGATTTCTATATGAAATATGTTCGAATTAGCTTGATAATGTATATCTTAATACTAAGAAAACATAAATCAATATTTAACTAAAATATTGTGACCTTTTCATCTCTTTAAGGTACATCAATATTTGGGCAGCAACACGTGGGAAACACGAATAGCGGCTGGCCAAGCAGTTCACGCTATTTGCTCCAATGTTCCCAAGTGGAGCCCTAGAGGACTGCCACACTCAGGTTTATTTTTTTATTTATAACTTTCTATTGCTTTATATATCAATAAAAAATAAATTATTTTTTGGGTTTAAAAATTATTGCAAACATTTTTCGATATCACACAGATTTCTAAAATTATGCACATAATTTGTTTGGAATGCGGCCTTTTTTGCGACTGCTAAATATCAATGCGACCTGGCCACGCTGGCACGTCATTGCATATCTTTACCACATGTTATAAAATGTTGATTTTCCTGACCTAATCAGGTATTTGCTTCAAACTTGAATCCATCATATTGGTTTGATTATTATTATAAATGATCTAATTAAAGTTTATCTGATTAAATAAAAAGGTAATGAAAACAAATATAATTATTTCATGTATAATTAAGTCTATATTTATTTTGATACCGGTTTGAAACTTCGTTATAAACAATCCATCGAATTCGATTTCAGCGAGCGAGATCTGAAATTGTCGATATCGTTCTATCTGTATCGTCTTTGTATAATATTAATTCTTTATTGTGTTCCACTATTTTGTAGAGACGTCCGATTCTCCTGTGAATGTCTACGAAGGCCGCCTGACGCTGTCGCAGTTCAACGTAGAGCGCGTTCTCAAACATGGCGCCTCGCTCATGGGGTCCGAGGGAAAGGAGTACGATGTTCAGGAGGCCAGTCTAGGTAAAAAGAGTTTTTTTTCGGAGACCAGTCTAGGTAAACTTTAAGATGGTCATATAATCCGAGGGCAAGGAGTACGATGTTCAGGAGGCCAGTCTAGGGAAAAAGTGCGATGTTCAAGAGGCCAGTCTAGGTAAATAGTGCGATGTTTAGCAGGCCAGTCTAGGTAAAAAATACGATGTTCAGGAGGCCAGTGTATGTAAATAGTGCGATGTTCAGGAGGCCAGTCTATGTAATTAGTGCGATGTTCAGGATGTCAGTCTAGGTAATAAGTGCGATGTTCAGGAGGCCAGTCTAGGTAATAAGTGTGATATCAGGGCTGCATCTACCCCTGCGGGATTGCGGGATTCCCGCAGTTTCAGAAAAAATCCCGCAGTTTTCAGAAAAAGGTGCGGGATTCATCCCGCACTTTGAGAAGAAATCCCGCACTAATTCGAATATAGTGCGGGATTTTTAGAAAAAAAATCTATTAAAATCGAATGTTATTGGTTACTATACATGAATATGATCTGAATTTGTGTGTATGTTAATTAAGCTTTGAAAAGTGGTCAAATTTTGACATTTTGGGTAGAAATATTGTCTTTGGTTTCACCTTATAATACCACTTCAATAAGAACCAGTGTGACCAGGTCCGAGAAAATCAGTGAATTTAAAAATGTGATTTGAATTACTTATCATGGAAAAAAATCGACCTATTTGGGAAAATCAGAGAAAAAAACCAGGGAATTTCATTTTGTATGAGGGAAGCAACCAGGGAATTTCGTTATATTTATTATTTGTTATTTTTATTGAAAGCTTGAAAAAAATCGCTCGCGCCTTCGGCGCTCACATTCTCTAGGGTTGTATCTTTTTCTTGGCTCGCGCCTTCGGCGCTCGGATAATAAACTAACCATTGTCATTGTCAAGTACCAGTTAAGGCCAGTATCAATTTGGTTCAGGAAAACAAACAAGGAAATCGATAGACAGGGGACTGGTCACCCGAAAAAATATATGGAAGATTTATGTGTTTATCCAAAATAGCGTGTTTTTGGTCAAACCGAAAATCCCGCACAAAAATTTCAGAATCCCGCAGTTTTCTGAGTAAGGTGCGGGATTTCCCGCACTTTTTCGAATTTGCAGATACAGCCCTGTGATATTCAGGAGGCCAGTCTAGCTAATAAGTGCGATGTTCAGGAGGCCAGTCTAGGTAATAAGTGCGATGTTAAGGAGGCCAGTCTAGGTAAATAGTGCGATGTTCAGGAGGCCAGTCTAGGTAATAAGTGCGATGTTCAGGAGGCCAGTCTAGGTAAATAGTGTGATGTTCAGGAGGCCAGTCTACATTAAGTTGCCAGTTCAATGTTCAGGGGACCAATATTTACCAGTATTTATGAATGAACTGAGCTGGACTTATGTTCCTTCTTCTCTTTGCACAATCCTTTCTGTTGGTTAGATAATTCCCATATTATCCGAAGTATATGAAGTACCAGTACGATTTTAAAGAAGTTGATATAAACAAATCAAAAACACATTTTTATTGAAATCATACATAATACATGTACTTTCATGGATAAAAAGCATTAACTAATTCAAAAGCTGCTATACAGAAGTCTTGCGTTGGCTACCAAAACGAGGTCCTATCTCATTTGGATTTGATTGATCGAGACAAAAACTTAATGATCTCAAGTTAGCTTTTGCTATTATTTTTCCTGTCCTCTCATAACCCTCAGTTAGCCTCTCATTTGGGTGAGCGTATCTCCTCGCCACAATATCCTTATTAGACGCAACCGTTCTAGATTCTGACCTATATCCATACGGCGCTGATTTCACTCTGGATTGAGCCAGGCTTAAACCGTCCGCGCTCTGTAGCTTATGTATCTTATCCTCTGAATAATCCCCCAAGGGCGTCTGTGTCCAAAGCTTGATAAACACAGGCGGCGTCTTTTGGCGCCGTTCCGAAGATCGCTTCGCGTCATCGCGTAGCAACCGCACGCTCCTTGGTTTCCGGTTTGATACACTCGGTGCGCATGTGCGAACGAAACGCGTCTTTTCCTGTAGACATTTGGGCTTGTTATCCAGATCGCTGTTATTTCCTGTTGCGCTTTGACGCGGCTGATCAAACCTCCCCGCAGTATACAAAAAACGCGGCCGTTGTTTCTCATTATCACCATGGTAACCCGTGGTTGCTAGGATGGACTTTGTGAATTCCTTGTACGTGTCGCGTTCAGCTTTGTGCGCGTGATGCGCGTTCAATTTGTCCACGTGCAGTCGGCGCAACTCGCGCCCTAGTTTCCATTCTTCGTGTTTGTTCTTCATGTGCGCGTGCAGCTCCGCTTTCCGGTAACGCTTGGTGTCGTTAAGGGATGACGTCACCAAGGTCGCCGCCATGTTGAGAAAAAAATATCAAGGTCACTCGAAAATGTCACTTGATGTTGTGATGGAGCAAAATATCCACTTACTTTTTCCTAAAAGGATAGAACAATGATTAATTTGTTCGCAAATTCGCAAAATAAAATACCGTCTCAATTTCAACTATGGAATCGTAAGATTATCCTTATGAACAGTGAGTATACCTGTCGAATATTATTGTTTTTCTCAACATCATTTATTGAAGATTTTTTTTTTGTGATACTGTTCTACTATGTAGATCACACATTATCATATTTTACGTGTTTAACCAAAAACTATCCTCAAATGATGAAATTTTGCTTTTATCCAAAATATGAATGAAAGGATTGTTGATATTTCAATAACTACTTCCACTATTCCTAATCGTGAACTGTATTAGGCTACTGTCATATGTGTTTGTGAATAGAACTGAATATGATTGCCAATTAATTGCTGTAAGATGTCACTGGATAGCCCATTGTCCATTCATTATGAAGTGGCCTATTATGCTAATACATGTATATCTTACACGCATTTTGAAGTAATTTGTTTATGGATAAAGCAAGTGTAAGCAGTTATATACAAATGTGTCAAGCCAATTGAATATGTTCATGGTTCAATAAAGAGACATAAGTGTTTATATAAGAATGAGGTACCAAAAGTACCATTTAATAAATATCCGAAGTCAAGTGTTAATTAATTAATTATGCATTACTGAAACTAACATTTCTTTATAATAGCCTTATGAGAAACGATTGGTACTCTAAACAAATAATGCTTATTGACAATACATTATAAAGCTCATTTTTGTAATCGCTTTCCCTGCTACACTTCGTATTAAAATTCTTTAAAAAAAACTTGAAATAACATATTTTGCTCTTTCAATTCTTAGATAAAGAAATCAACCATTAATTATCTTGTTCTCTCTAGCTTTGTCATCTTCATAAACTATCTATTAGACGCAATTAGTATAAACTTGCATTCATGATTCATAGCATTCCACTGTGAACTACTAATTGCCTCTCCACCTGTATATGCGTCTGTTGACACAATCATTTCTCTGTTTAATGAAACGGAACAAAGTGCTTTAAAAATGTCACGGGCATGATTTTACGTCCCGGCTGCAGATCCATATCGGTAGCTAATGCGTGTTGATGTAAATGAGCATTTACTTTGATTTATAAATTCGGATTGATTCATATAATTATACACTTATTAACCCAGCTTTCGTGAAACGAAAACTGGGTTTGTGAGATCGGTCGGCGTCGTCCGCCGTTAGTTAGTTAGTTAGTTAGTTAGTTATGCAGTAAACTTTTTTTTTCAAAACCTATCTCCTCACACAGTTTTGGTCGTAGAGTTTTCAAATTTTAACCAAGGCTTCCTGATGGTGACCCCAACCCAAATTGTGCTCCGGATGATGATCGAACCATTGTGGTCGCCATGGTGGACTTCGCAAAAACCGCCAATTTG